>OVAP01002875.1:0-18126 GCA_900406295.1 Aurinia saxatilis
CAACTCCCCCAGACTTAGCCTTTGCTTGCCCTCAAGTAAAACATAAACTAAGCTGTGAAAGAGGTTTGAAAATATAAACTCACCTTGTTTGGAGGATTGAAATGATCTTGGCCAACTTAGTAATCCACACACTTGCTTGACGAATCCAAAATTTGACTGCCTTGTACTTCTCCAATGACTTCCTTAGCATCTAAATAAACCCACAGCCTTGTTACCAAGCCGATGCCATTTTCATAGCTTGTCTCTCCTTCCGATCCCAATGCCTTCAAAAGTTCTAGACTCCTTTCAAATTCGATGTTTGCCAAACCCACGTTTAAACAAAAATATTCACTACTCTCTCCAAGACTTGAATAACACTAATACTATACATAAAATTTTACATTGACATATTGAGACTTTTTTTTTTCCTGTTTCTCTTTTTTTTTTTTTTTTTTTTTTTTTTAAAAAAACTNCCTATGGGGGGGGATAAGTCACTTTTTCGAAAGAGAGAGTAGTAAATGCTTTCTCTTACTTGTTGAATCGGGCAAGCATAAATGAAAAAATCAAATCCTAGTGGCTAGTGCATTGATCACGTTGAAGAGGTGCATTAAGCTCCAATCGTTCGGTTCTTTCGTAACTTAGCATGGATGAATTTGAAATACCGATTGGCCTTTGGAATTTTCAATAGTCTTATCCTGGAGTTCGTCTCACAAGTGATGGTCACTTAGCTGAAAAAGACACAAGCCAATAAACCAAACAAAAGATCATAGTTTAAAACTGATTTTGACTCGATAAAACGACTCGATAAGCATAAATTTTTTTTGAAATTATCACAAATAAACCAAGACAAAGAAATATACATCATTATTTCCCTCCCCCAGACTTAAACAACACTGTTCCAATAAGTAAAAAGTCTCGAGACGAGAAAAGAAAGAAATATTAATCGAAAATGCCAAAATAAAAAACACTTACCTTGTTCCTGCGTCGGGTGTCGATCGACACTGGTGATGTTGTCGATCGACACCATTGGGATCGAATGACAATGAAGGGTGGTCAAGCGACACTAAAAGTGGATGACCACAAAATCTGATTTATTTGAAATAACTGTTTATTTATTTATTTTATAGTATAAAAATTGTATTAAATAATATATAATAGTAAAATCATGAAAATAATTAAAAAAACGTAGAAAATTCTGGCAAATTTTATAAAATTTAAATCAAAATTTTTGAAAATCCGAATTATTTTTAAAAATTCAAAAATACCAAAAATAATGATAATAAATAGTATAAGGTAAAGAGAACTCACAAGTGGGTTGCCTCCCACCAAACGCTTAATCTTTAGTCCTTAGCCTGACTATTGTGTGGATGATGACTCATGGTGGGTCGTAGAGGAACCGTTGAAATTTTTCCTTCGCTTCTAGCACACCGCATTTGACTTGCCATGAAGAAACTTTAGGAAAAAACACCATCGTAGCATGCAACCGATCCTTAAAAACATCATCTATGTCTCTTAAATACTCTGGAATGACAATGCTAATTTTAGCAAATGGCTTGGAAGATCGAACATTCGTTGCCTTAGGTGACTTGGTGATGGTCGGAGTGCCCGTGAGGATGGTTTGGACTGACTTCGGAGCAGTTTGAAGGGCTGAGTGCGGCTTCTCATCATTGTGAATGGTCTTGCAAGAGGTTCCTTCGGTAGGTATAAAGTGATAGAAGACCTTTGTGTTGATCTTAGAGAAGAAAACTCTTTGGTTTGGATAATCTATAACAGCTCCAACAGTGGCAAGGAATGAAGAACCGAGTATCAATGGTCATTGATGTCTTCATTGATGTCCATAATATAGAAATCAGCAGGCACTAGACAATCTCCAATTTGAAGCATCACATTTGGAACAAAACTCGTAACATTCACCGATGAAGAGTCTGCCATGATTATGGGTGACATTGAAGGTTGTTGGCAAGGAAGACCAAGTCTTCGAACGACAGCCTACGACATCACATTCACAGTGGCACCAATATCACATAAAGCATTCTTCATTCTCAAACCTTGGATTGAGCAATCGAAGACAAATCTGCCCAGACAATCCATCTTTTCAAGCGTCTTTAGGGTGGGTGGAGAGAGTTCCTTTTTAGCTATCTTCATTAGACTAACACTCATCGCATTAACCTCCTTAAGAACTGTTTGAACGCAATCCTCAATGCTGACTATAGTGACACTCAACTACTTGATGAATCCCTTTATGACCGGAGAATTCTTGATGAAACTATACGAGGGAGTCTCTTTGATCACATTCCTTAAAATAGCTTGCCGACGAGCTTCAATCTCCTTCTCTTGTTCCTTCTCGGACTTCCTAGGAGGGTCTGGACTAGGCACATGAGGGTCATCAACATGTTCAGAGGCTGCAGCAAGTTGATCGGTGAGTTTTGATGAAGGACGAGTCGCGAAAAACTGCTTCTGTAGTGGGTGTCGATCGACACCATGTCTTCCTGAGTTGTTTTCCGTGTACTGTTGAGTTGGGGTCGAGCTGGGGTCGACAGCTTAACGGCGTGAACGTCGATGCTACGGGGTGTCGAACGACATTGACCTTGATGTCATTCGACACCTGCCACTAAAATAGAGTTCGTCGTGAATTTTTCCAAGGGATATCGATCAATCGACACCCGTCTATTTTGCAGCCGGATTTACAACTTCTTCAAACCAATCGAGCTCCTCTTCCTTTGAGACAAAGTTCAAAAGTAAAAAAATTCTTTAATTGCTTATGTATCTTCCTTATGCTGGATGCTACTTATATTAAATGAGGTTCCATTTCCTATCCATGTTTTATTTGTTTCTTTGCGATTTCCAAATTTGTAGGAACTAAAATTATATCTCCCATTTCCTAAAGACATAGTCTCAATGGAAAATACATATCATGTTTGCCTATTACAATTACAACACTTGTGTTTTTATTTTCTTAGCTTATGATTTGATTCTATCAGTCAGTATAAGATTGTGTAATTGGATGATTTACATTGATAATTATACTGGAGTATATACATCTCACGGACTCTAGATTAAAGAAAATATGACAATTATTTGTACTTGGTGAACAAGTAAAAGAAGACTCTAAATTATTTCCAATGCCCCTCAACACGCGCTATAAGAATAATCCAAAATACCCACAAGAATTCTAATATATGTCCATCCATGGGTGTATATATATGTACAAAATAACTTGTAGCTAGCTACAGGGAATTTGTTACAAAATAGTTTCGGATTTGCGACGGAATGGATGTGGGAAATTAGCGACGATTAGAGACAAATAAGTAGTAAGCAACCAGCAACAATTTGCTTCAATTTTGGTTGTAGACTTTGCTAGATTAAGCGACGAGATTGTGGTATCATATTAGCTTCACATTTCCTACAAAAAAAAAAACAATTGCTCACATATTTTGTTACAAATAATTTGTCGCTCACATATTTAGGATTCTTGTAATCCACAATCAAGATTTTAAGTTTGCAGTCATTGGAATGAAAACATAAATTCAACGAAAGAAATAGCCAGTACATAATTGTAAGTCATTCATAGCCAAGAACACATATTACAGGAACCATAGTTGTTATGTTAAAACTTAGTTCAGAAATATATCAAAGCAGAGGAGAAACAAGTACATTTGGTAAGTTAAAACAATGTTCATGAACAAACCAAAGCCGATTGAAAAAGAGGTTACCGCAGAGGCCATTCCAATATGAAATATGACAGGGGAGTGCTGGGAAAACAGGTAGGAGTCATTGATCTTGGTAAAGTTTGAAGAACACAACAGTTATTCTGACCAGGGACCTGATTATTCTAATGACAATATCACAATAAAGGGCCAAATCCAATAATCTGAACTTTAGTGTATTTCAGACATATTCACCCAAAGATCGTCTCTTTCTTCAGTTCTTATTTCTGTTTGAATGTTTATCACACAGATTCAACAACTTTGGCACAAACAGACAGATAAGCATTCTGAAACCAAAGATCATTTACACAAGATGTCATTTCTTACACTCGGTAGTTTTGGGGAAGAGGCATAACGCCGTCAAAGAAATCCCCAAAATAACCAGATGGCTCATGGACAAGCCTCGCAATGATGTCTCTGAGGGTGATGAGCCCTTCAAGGTTACCCGAATCATCCACCACATATATCCTATGGATCTTTTCGGAGTCTAGCATCAATATCAGTTCCTTTAGCGTATGGTTCTTAGTGCAAGCAATCACACCACTCAGTATGGGAGCTAAGGTATCCCCACACTTCTCCAGGTGCTCTCTAACGGCTACTAAAAAGTTCTTCGCTGTGATTGACCTAATAAACCAATCAAAGAGAAAGCATTACAGAATTGACAATGCTGCAAAACTAGGTATATCTATGAACAAGGTTTATGAAGTATCAACCTATAATCATGGTAAATCTCGGGTGCCGTGAGAAGAAAGTGAACATCTCTAAGGCTTATATTGCCTACTGGCTTCTCATTTTCCCTGTCAATGACAGGTATGCCTCCGATCCTCTTTCTCCTCATAACCTTGAAAGCCTGAAGAACTGGTTCATTCTCGTAGATCTGAAACAGAAACGATGATCGCTTAGAAGAAGAACTCAATGGAGCTAGTTGAGAGAAAGATGGCAAATTGACCTTTATGATATTTTCCTTTGACATAACAGGAAGACCGACTTCAGAGAGAGTTTTGATTCCCCAATCCTCAAACCAGTGGAGCCCTGCGCATTCAGCCAACATATGGATAACTCCTGATTGTGTGATTATGTTCTCAATCTTTGCTTCACCTAAATCAACCACCGGGATGCTCTTCATTTTGTACTTAGAAAGAAGCAAGAGCATGGTTAAGAAGGAGTTCTGTTTCTGTAATGCCAGGAAGGGTGCCCATCGGAATGTTCCAGATATATCTCGAACCTGTCAGAGGAAATACTCAACGGAATTCAGGGCAAGAATAGAATGTATGAAGGCGTAGAAAATTGGGCTAATAAAGGTACAAGCTTGACCTTGGTGTTCTTGTACAGCTCTGAAGAAGTAAGGACCTCAAAGAAGTTTCCAGAAGTCACGGCTGAATCTCGATTATCATCTGGGGTGAAATCATGAGAAGGTGCAATAGCAGGGCTCCTTGGAGATGGAGGCTCCAGCTGATTATTGGAGTAGACAAGTATTGTAAGCAAAGAGAAAACTCTTGTAGTTTGTTGGAGAATGATAAAGGAAGAAGAACCTGATGTAAGAGCCAGACAACAATGCCAGGAAACTCCACAATACCGATGTAGCGATCAATCCAGGTGGCGTCCGGAGGGGCGTCGACATCTACCACAGGGGCGCTCAAGACTTTGAGTTTGGATAGTGTCTGAACAGCATCGGCCAAACTTGTGTCTGATCTGATCTCGATGTCTAAGTTATTTATTCAAACAATTATTTGATCAAGAATCTACCACAAAAGCTATCAACAACTAGTTCCGATTCCTTAAAGCTAAAGGGGACCACGGGACTAATTCCAATTGAAAGAATCCATTGGATACCTTGAGAAGGCGAGGAGAGAGGGAAAGCAGAGACAGGGATGCTCTCAAAGCAGGCGTTGAGCTTATCGTCAGGACTAAGCTGTGACTTTTGCTCGTCCCACAGATCTTCCACACGCATACCTAACTTCGCTTCAGGGCTCGACACCTCACTTCGATGCCCCAAGCTCTCGCTCCTCACTATCTTTATCTCCATCTCTCATCAATGTTCAAAGTACAACAAGACTAGATATTGATTGAAACCAGAGATCTCGAAAGCGGACAAGACCCTTCTTTTTTATACCTTTATCCATAAGGTCCTCTACGTTTCATTTCTATCAAAAAAATGCGGGGTTGTTTTGTAACCAAATGGATTGTTTTGGGTGGAACTTGTGATTTATTCTTACATCTTTCGATTACTGTAATACGAAAGGATCGAGTGTAGTGGACTTGTTCGTAAGTAGACTCATTATCCAAGCCGTTGAATTGAATACTCGTGACACGTGTGTCACAATCCTTTGGGTATTAGTTGTCAGCGCAATGTCATACTTATCTTCCTATACTGTCCGCGCCAAATATTTTAATTACTTTACTACATATCCCGACGACCTTTTTTTTTCTTTCTTGGCAACATTATCTTTTATTGGTTAAGAAGAAGAAAAAAAAACAATAGTGCAAAAATGTCGTGTGCCATTCACTTAACTTTACTACTTATATTATTGAATTGAATCAATCAAAGTATTTAAAAATAATAGAAAAAATCACAAATATGTTTACTTTTTTATATCCATTAATTATATATATTTATCACCTTTTTTTAATCATATAGACCCATTTTTTTTAATTTTAATATCATTACTGTATCCTTTATTTATCAAATCTATCATTACAAATGACGAATTTATTAAGATTTATGATTTATGGTTTAGTAAAAATGTAGAGTTTATGATTTACTTAGGATTTAGGATTTAGGGTGAAACCTTTATAAAATTAGGTTTAATTTTAATAACTATTAGGGTTTAATTGTTAGGATTTAAGATTTAAATTTTAGGGGGTTAGAATTTATTAGGGGTGAAAATACTTTTTGGAGTTTAGAATTTTAGGGTTTAGGATTTTTAAACCCTAAGCCCTAGATCATAAACCCTAAAACCATATAAATACTTAATATTTAAATAGTTGTATTTTAGATTTTTTACTAGAAAAGGAAAAAATGTGGGGTATATATAATTAAGGGTATTAAAAATAGGTATATATGGTTAAACCCCTTTAAAGTATATTATATATATGTGAAAATCTCTACATATTTATTGAATTTTAATATAATCATATGTCTAACAATTTTGAAATAGGAAAAATGTCTTCTATCTGCTTTAGCAAAGATATCAATAACCAAAATAAAGATCTGATTACTAGAATAATGGAAATCAAAGAAACTAGTAGTTTTGGGAGATATTTGGGTCTACCTGATATGATAGCAAGGAATATGAATAACACTTTCAATTTTATAAAGGAGAGAATGCTAAATAAATTGGAGAGTAGGTATTCTAAACTCCTCTCAATTACGAGGGAAGAAAGTCTTAATTAAATTTGTAGCCATGGCCATTCCTACTTACTGCATGACTTGTTTTCTACTTCCAACAAATCTAATAGCAAAAATAATTGCTTCCATTAGAAAGTATTGGTGATCTTCAATCCAGGATAGAGGCAAAATCCTTTGGGTACCATGGCACAAACTAACAAATTCAAAAATGCATGGAGGAATAGGTTCAAAGATCTTAAAGATTTCAACATAGCTTACTAACAAAACAATACTGGAGAATTATACAAAAGCCAGAAGCTCCAACAGCAAAGGTATTAAGAATTATATTGCACTTTAGTTTAATTGAAAAAAATAATTTTAAACCTTCTCAATACCTAAATTATGATTATATTATTAAATATATAACATATATATTTATATATTCAAAATTAATTTATATTTACTTTGCTATATATGTTTTAATTTAAATGTTTAGAAATTGAACAATATTTCTTAATAATGTTTTCCTTATTATAATATATTATTTCTATAATTTAGTATCTGGAATCTATGATGGATACATAAATTAAAAACCACATGTTTCAAGTTCATATTAATACATACTGCTCGGAAAAGCGAAGTCTAATATAAATAATTTATGCATAGAAACTAATGTATGTATAAAGCTTAAAGCTTGGTTCAAAATAAATAGATATTTATTATACTTATGTCGATTGGTCTATATTGCTTTTGCTTTTTTTGTTTTTATGTTTTAATATGTTAAATTGTTTTCGTGTCCATTATCAAAATCTTTTTTTGTATGGATCTTAAAATGTTTGCTATTAATTTGAATGTATTGTTTTAGAATTTTCTTGTTATCAAGTATTGAATTGAAATTTTAAAGACAAAAAAAGTATAAGATATTATATAATTACTGAGCTCTTATAGGATGTTACAATGAATAGATCTTTATAGTGTTAGGTTAATTAATATGTTGTAACATTTACATCAGTTTAGAATGCAAATATATATTTCACATCACCATAAATTAAACAATAATATGTCTTAGGGATTTTTGTAATTTTACAATATAGAGTCAATTGATTTTAAAATGCTTCTTCGTCATAGATAAATCGTGTTTGACACTTTATTCCTAGATAATAAAATTATAAGATGAACAACTAACTGCTACAGATCTAATAAGATTGTTAGAGTAGTTTACGCATTAGCCAGAGATTGCTTCGTAAGAGTCAAGGATGTGAGTAAGGTTGCGACTTTCCTTACCATTAGCTTTACAAAAATACAATGAATCATCGACAAAAAATACATGTGTTACCCGAGGTCCGCCTTTGTGATATATAAACCCGTAAGTTTATTGGAATTTTGAGCAAGGACAATTTTTTGAATTTGAATTGCAGCACATAAAACGAACATGTACGGAGACAGAAGTCTCATTGGCGTATCTAATAAAATTGTTAGAGTAGTTTACGCATTGGCTAGCCATTGCATCGTAAGAGTCAAGGATATGAGTGAGGTTGTTACTTTCCCTACTATTAGCTTTACAAACAAATAAAGAATCATTGACAAAAAATATATGTGTTACCCGAGGTCCGCCATTGGTGATATATAAACCCGTAAGTATATTGGAATCTTGAGCAAGGACAAGTTGTCAAGCTTGAATTTCAGCACATAAAAGGAACACGTACGTAGACAAAGGATCTCCATGGCGTATCCAATAAGATTGTTAGAGGAGTTTACACATTGGCCAGACATCACTTCGTAAGAGCCAATGATGTGAGTGAGGTTGCGACTTTCCCTACCATTAACTTTACAAAATAATGAAGAATCATCGAGAAAAAATACATGCGTTACCCGAGGTCCGCCATTGCTGATATATAAACCCGTAAGTTTATTGGAATCTTAACAAAGACAAATTTTCGAGTTTGAACTGGAGCACATAAAATGAACAAGTACAGAGACAAATGATCTCCTTGGCGTATCTAGTAAGATTGTTATAGTAGTTTATACATTGGCCAGACATCGCCTCGTAAGAGTCAAGGATGTGAATGGGTTGCGACTTTCCCTACCATTAGCTTTTCAAAAAGTAAAGAATCATCGAGAAAAAATACATGCATTACTCGAGGTCCGCCATTGGTGATATATAAACCCGTAAGTTAAATGGAATCTTGAGCAAGGACAAGGTTTTTAGTTTCAGCACATAAAAGAAACACGTACGGGGACAAAGGATGTCCTTGGCGTATCTAATAAGATTGTTAGAATAGTTTACACATTGGCCAAACATCGCTTTGTAAGAGTCAAGGATGTGAGTGAGGTTGCGAATTTCCCTACCATTAGCTTTACAAAAATAAATAAAGAATAATTGACAAAAAATATATGCGTCACCCGAGTTCCGCAATTGCTGATATATAAGCCCGTAAGTTTATTGGAATCTTGATCAATGACAAGTTTTCGAGTTTGAATTCCAGCACATAAAAGGTACACATACGGAGACTAAGGATCTCCTTGGCTTATATAATAATATTGTTAGAGTAGTTTACACATTGACCAGACATGCTTCGTAAGAGTCAAGGATGTGAGTGAGGTTTCGACTTTCACTACCATTAGCTTTACAAAATAATAAAGAATCATCGAGAAAAAATATATGCATTACCCGAGGTCCGCCATTGCTGGTATATAAACCCGTAAGTTTATTGGAATCTTGAGCACAGACAAGTTTTTGAGTTTGAATTTCAGCACATAAAAGGAACACGTACGGAGACAAAGGATGTCATTGGCGTATCTAATAAGATTTTCTGAGTGATCATAATTTTACATGATTAAGGAAGTAGCAAAAAATTTCTTTTTTCTCTCGCCCAAACTGTTCAGGAAGACTGAGATACTTTCCCCAACCACCTATATTAGTAATTCGGGTATTACGCTACACCAAAGGTTGATGGGAATGGAACACACAAAAACCGAAAATATAGAGAACTTAGAGTAGCTTACACATTGGCTAGACATCGCTCTGTAAGTATCAAGGATGCGAATGAGGTTGCGGCTTTCCCTACCATTAGCTTTACAGAAAATAAAGAATCATCGGCAAAAATATATGTGTTACCTGAGTTCCGCTATTGCTAATTGATAAACCTTGAATTTTGTTGGAATCTTGAGCAATGACAAGTTTCTAAGATAGAATTTCAGCACATAAAAGGAACACGTATGTAGACAAAGGATCTCTTAGGCGTAGACCTTTATGTGGAGTGATGAATCCACAAGGCAAACCATTAATCTGAACCAAATAACTAACAGCCCGAATACTCAACATAATTGAATTCGTCCAAATAGAGGAAAACCAAGAGCCTGCATTGCTTTTACTATGTTGTCTTGACTGGCATATAAGCCTTTGATTATCGTATGCGAGCTTTCAAGGCGTGTGTAAGCTTATGGGCGAATATTAATGCTTATATGACGACCATGAATACATGTGGATTACAGTTTAGAAATAATAGACTCGAGGAATGATTGAAGTCTCACAACCAAAACTTGGGAGATGAATTTATATGCGACATGATAAACTGATGGGTCGATATTTGCGTAAATGATTTGTATTATTGATCTTTGGAAAAAAAACACAATATTGGTGGTGTTAAGTGGATACTTAACCATGCCAAGTGTAAAGAAATCTTGAACCTCCTGAATCACCGCATCCCCAACGATATCCCAATAATTTTGGTAGAAAGCAACATACATTCCATCGGTCCAAGGGCTCGATCAGGTCCAGAGGAGGCATGTTTTTTATTTTTGTGAGCCTATGTCAAAAGAGACTATGATTGTGGCGAGGATTCAAATAATACCTTCATCACCTCTTGATAGTAGGAGACATTAAGATAATGACGGACCATTACCAACATACTATCCCCTCTCAGTCCTGGTACTTCCTTTGTTTCATATTAGTTGTCGTTTTAGAGTTAATGTTTTGTTTCAAATTAGTTGTTAGTTGTTATGAGCAATGCATATTACAAATATGTACTTATTATGCTATATCAATTCAAATTATGAAATTTGATTTCTTTATATCAAACTTCGTTGTCCCGCGCTATTGATGCACTCCGAGCTAATCTTCGCTTTGTAAATCAATCAAAACTCCTATTAATATGTTCGCTTAATTATTTTGCAATTATCACTAACCAAATAAAAATAAGAGTGATCACTCAAAAATACTATGTACTCTAAGAATATTAAGTAATAAACAATAAGTTTAAAACAGTTGCTATGGATTTGAAAAGTTATCAACAAAAAGAACAGTTAAGATTTCCAAAAAAATGAGCGCAACATTTAATATCAAAATCGATGTTCTAAGAAAAAAAAAACAAAAGACGAAGCCCAAGAAGATTTTGAGATCTCCGTCTCTTTATTCTAAGGCTACTCTCTGTTTCTCTCTCGTTAAAGATTGTCGATTCAAATCTATCGTTGAAGATGGAATTGGCCGAGTACCAATGGATCTCAATGCCGCTGCAATGACTTTGGTCAAGAGATGGAGATGATGGAAAAGAATCTTTGGCTACGGAGGATTCGGACAAGGAAGAAGCCGAGATTCGACGAAAAAGTGAACAAAGTGATAGAGATTATGCTTATGTTATCAGAGCATAATAGAGAATTCGAGGGAGTAAATGTCGACGGAATTGGAAATGATGGTTTGCAGTGAAACATGGGTTATATTGACACAAAGAGGTGTACAGAAGGATCGCAATTGCCAAGGGAAGCGATGTTTCAGAATGGAGGAATTGCAACATTTCGTTTAGCAGTTGTCTTCCTCGGCAAAAAAAGAAAGAAAAAATCATACTAAAATAATATATCAAAATGTTTGTTATTAAATTGTATTGAGAAACGTTAGATCAAGTTTTGTATATTAATCTTTTCTGTTACTTTTCATTAAATTAGGGGACGACATCAGCATCCGTCCTATGATGTCATCATCTTCAATAAGAGCCGTTAGATCAGATTTTTAAGTGTTTACCGCTGTTGGATAAAAAAACATTAAGCACATTTTTGTAGAGAGGATTAAAAAATGGGTTTGCTATAATTATAAACCCTAAGGAGGAAAAAATAAACCCTAAGGATTAAAATATAAAACATAAGGAGCAAACCCTAAACCCTAATAATCAATATAAACCCTAAATAGTAAACATTAAACACTGATAATCATGTATAAACCTTAAAAGGCAAACACTAAACGCTAATGATCAAAATATAAATCATAATTAGTAAACCTTAAACCCTAGTGATTAAATATAAACCCTAACGAGCAAAAACTAAACTCTGAGGATATAATATAAACCATAAGGAGCAAACCCTAAACCTTAATGATTAAACTATAAACCCTACGGAGTAAACAATAAACCCTAATAATCAAATATAAACCCTACATAGAAAAAACTAAACCATGACCAAAATATAAACCGTTATTAGTAAACCTTAAACCCTAGTGATCAAATATAAACCTTAAGGAACAAACATTAAATGTCAATACGAAAATATAAACCCTAATGGGCAAACTTTATAACCTAATGAGCATACTATAAATGAACATTAAACCCTAAGGATGAAATTAAGGTATTTCGGTTTCGGGAATCTTCATCAGCTTGATCAGATTGCCTAGTACTATCTTGTTTTGTGTTTGTATTTCGGTTTCAGGAATCTTCATCAGCTTGATCATATTAAATTTCATTTTATAATTGCTGTCAACAAAAAGAAGAAGAATGTATTACGTAATTGTCATCGACGATACAATGATCATTTTCACCATGAACTTAAAATGGACCAGCAAATTTTAATAATGAATAATCAAAGTCCACATGAACACATAGAAATCATAGAAGTAAATATTCAAATATTCATAAAATTATGTAAGCTTAGTATGAATCATTTTATAATTATTAATGCGATTAGAAACTCTAAATAAACTTAGTTACAAACATTAGTAACATTACATAATAAAAAAAATAAAGTTATACCCTCACTGATTAATTTCTGATGACTTAAATTCAGCCAAAAAGTTAACAAATTATTATATAGTTATTATTGCTATTAATCTAAAAAATCGAATAAATATCAAAATAGCAACAAATAGTTTTAAATAGATTTTGACAATACAATATAGATAACACAAGCAATTATACATGTTCATATTTCATAAATACGATTATATATCATATTTTTTGTCAACAACAATTATGCATTATGCTGGACTCGAATCAAGGCGGTGAAATACGATTATATTGTTAATCCAAATTTAAACTGTTGTGTTTAGTAATTATAAAGTCACTACAGTTTTTATTCATGAAAAGGTTACAATGACAATTTTCTAAGATAAATTAATAGACTTAAAAATGTAAATATCATAACTTAAGAACCTTTATATTGAAAAGACTAACTCTATTTCGATCCTAATATTACGGTTTGTGGAAGCCTCTTAGCCTATTAATTAAGGGTTTAAAATTTTCTACATGGGGTTTGAACCCCAAAGAATACAATATTGCTAATTTATTTGAATGAGATTACAAACCGTAATATTAGGATCAAAATAGAGTTAATCTTTTCAATATATAATATTCAACGGCTAATCCCCTTAAAATAAAACCATCGCTTACAGTTGAATTTAAAACATCATGTTATGAATATATCATCTTTAATTGCAGAAATAAGTAAAATGATATGATAATGTTATAAACGGATTTACTCGTCCTTGTTGTATAAAAATATCCATTTATAAGTAACATATATATATATATATATATATATATATATTCCGAAACATTTTTTTCTTTTTTTGTTATTTGTCATAATTATTTTAGTACATATTTTTTTTTAAAAACTAATCATCTGTAAATGGTCTTCAATGAATATTTAATAAGTGTATATATCTTATATCGATTAATGTACATCTATATGTATTTTATTTAATGTATTTATGTTTAGCCAAAAATACTTTAACGTTACATTAATGCAACTTCCCACTATGACATTATCACAAAATGCACAAACCGTTAGATCATAATATTGGTTAATTTTGGTTCTAATTAGACTTGTACAATAACATTCATAAAATGTTTTACTCACTCTTTATGTCAATTTATTCTTAAGATGTTCCTCTTTTTTTTTTTTCGAATTCTTGAATACAGATGATATGCTTTCAACGTCTGGTTAATCAGAAGCCAAGAACAACAATTTGTATTTTTCATAAGTTTGTCCATTAAAACTTATTAAGCAAATCGAACATTCAATTTATTCTTGACGGTAAACAATCATAAATGACAAGTTTTTACCTTTTTTCTTCTTGAAAAGAATTTTTTGAAGCTCAATTTTTACAAGTTGTCTCAAGAAATTAAGATAATTTCCCACCTTGTTGTCTTTTCTTTTCGAACTGAGCTGCTTCCTTCACCATATCTGATGCATCTGTGTTCTTGTTTAGCTTCACTAATGCCACAGACTGGATGTAAAATGCCGTTGGCCAGTTGGGATACATGCATTGCATCGCGTGACATAATGCCGTGTCTGGTTGTTCGCATATTAACATAGACTTTGACGACCAAATAAAGTTGGTGACACCATTGTTCCAACGGTGATATACTCTCACAAGCAACGCATGTAACCAGATTGGTTCTAACCCAATTTTAACCAACCCGAATCAAGAAACAATCCAAAAGTCGAAACAAACAGAAAATAAGTCTATTTGAGTCTCTTTATTTTTTTTATCCGAATAAACTGTAGCATAACTAACCTCAGACATTCTTATACTTATTTTTTCAATCATCATATAAGATGCACCTTGTAAGCAAAAATTTCCCCAATCACGACTAATTCAATTATCACATAATATTTTGTTTGCAATGGTGTTGAAATGAAAATCTTTGGTACTGGGTCTATCTCGAGGCTCATATTGCAAAAATTGAGATGCAAATGCACCAGCTACATTAATTAAGTTACCATTTTTAGATATTAGGGTGGCATATCTACCATATTTGCGATGTACCTTTTACCATCTCTACTGTTCTTCATCAAGCCGAAACAAGAGAGATGAAATTCACCATGTTACAATATTCCCTAAAAGTTTTTTGTTGAAACCCGCCTAAGATCACATATAACAATGTTCTCTCTTTCTTTTATGTTCCCCCGGAAATTTCCACGTTACAATCACAAGCTTTTAAATTTGGAAACATAGGAAAGCATCGACACAATCAAAACCTCTATCCAAAGAGGACAAAACCACCCATACATTTAAACAAAGTACAAACATCAAATAAGTTTTCAGATTTTCAGATCAGGAAGCTTGAGAAGTTACAATTACAAACCCAACAAAAAACTCATGAAAGAAACACAGATGACATCAATCAAACTGATGGCATCAATGTCATACGACTAATTTATAGTAGTATACAAAGAAGTATACTTAGTGAAAACAATCAGATATACCCATAGTAAGCAAAAAAAACATGAATGTGACCACCATAACTTGTCAAACTAATGAAACAAACACATATAAGAAAACACGTCCAAAACATGGCAGAATCATGGGATCATATTCAACAAATATCTAATTAGGAATGAGATTATGAGAATAAATGATGAAACAAAAATTATGGATTTTACCGCTTTACGCAACTTCTTGATCAGTCTCATCTTATCTACAGAAATCAAAACAAAGTTTTTGTCTGGTTTCAGAAAAACCTAACCTTTTGCAAATATGGGCAAGGAAATGATTCACAAGATCTTCGGTAGACGAGATCACCTCCTTTGAAAGAAAATTTCTTAAGCGGTCTCTTTTTCTCAATTTGAGCGGTGGCAATCTCTGGTTGTTCAACATCCGCGTACAGCGAGAGATTACAAACACAACAACATCGGAACAGTCAAATCATGAGAGAGATAGAGAAGGTAAAAATTGATCATCTAAAAACCAGAAGAATGTAAACTTACATTTTGGGATAAAAACCGATGCCGATGAATGTATTGCCCGAAACTTGACAGGAGTGTGATTATTATTCACCATCGCCGGAGAAACCGCTGTAATCGAAATACTCTATCTTGGTAATTCTGGAACTGGATGAATTTTTTACAGTGAGGAACTGTTTTCAGATACATATTTACACGAAAAGGTAGAAGAGGAACCGCCATTAGCAAGAAAAACGATGTATCTTTCCGTATTGTATCTGATCCATTAGATTTTAGAAACGAAAGATTATACGCCATTGGATCAAAAGCACAACCAGTAGATTCCAAACCGTTCGATAGATCTAACTCACTATGAGGCGTTGGATGTTTTTAATTTTTCTCTACAAAAGAGGATGACATCACCACGCGCGCTTGACATCATCAATTGAATTATGGACAGTTCAATGTAGATTTTACTATAGGGTGACGTCAGTAACATTTAAAAGTAAGGTTGCTATTATATATAGATTTTTAGTAATATTCTTTAATTTTTTATTCTAAGATGATCTAATTAATACCTAAAATTTACAATTAAAATGTCACCCGTATATATTGGCTATTTCAGAATAAAATATGCAAGAATAAATCAGAAAAGAGACTAGACTTTCACTGCATTAAAATTTTTAATCTGGTATTGTTATTATTTTATTTTTTTATTTGCTAATCTGGTATTATTGGCAACAATCATAGCGGATTTTAAAAGTCGCTAATTTCAGTAGTTCCACCCCTAGATCAGATTAAAGTCTCTAAGAGCATCTCCATTGGTGAGACCATCACAAGCTCATTAGAAAATTTTTAATATTAAATTTATGATTAATTTAATAGTTGAGTCTCAACAATGTAATGGTGAGTCTCAATAATTCTTATGTCTCCAATGGTGAGATTATTTGGGGAAAATTTATTTATTGTAATTTTTTTTTTCAAAGTTGTGGAAACCAAAAGAAAATATAATCAATACATATAACTAATAAAATAGTAGTAAAACATTTAAAAAAAAAACATAGAACGGTAAAAAACCTAGAACATAGAACGGTAGAAAACATAGAAAAGCATGATCAAGAACCTACTTCGGTTCTAGTCTTGAGTTGTGCCATATATTTGCCAAATATTCTCAACCAATCAGCTTTTAGATATTGGTGAATTACTTCATCACGAATCCGAGCTCGATTGGCCATCATTTTGTTGACATTTGTAGCCGTCTCTGTAGAAAACATGTATTCCACTTGTGAAGTCCCGTTTCTGCCTATATGTTCGAATTCAGATGGATGAAGATGAGTGCCTTGGTCGCGTTCATCTTCTACTATCATATTATGCAATATGATGCATGCTCTCATTATATTGGCTATTTTTTCCTTATCCCAACTAAGAGCTGGGTTTCTGTTAATTTCGAATCGAGCTTGCAAGACTCCAAAAGCACGCTCGACAGCTTTTCTGATACTTTCTTGACGAGTAGCAAATAATGATGCCTTCCGACCTTTGTCGAGGAATTGATTGGATAAAAGTTGCCCATATCGGAGATATACCATATGTGAGATAGTAAGCCATATGGTATGGGTGTCCATTGACAAAATAATCCAGTTGTGGAGCTTTACCTTGTAATATATCATCAAAAACTGGTGAGCGGTCAAGAACATTAATATCGTTAAAGGTACCTGGAGGTCCAAAAAAATACGTGCCAAATCCAGAGATCTTGGGATGCCACAACCTCTAAAACGATTGTGGGTTTTCCATGTCCACGTGAATATTGTCCTTTCCAAGCCGTAGGACAATTCTCCACTCCCACTGCATACAGTCAATGTTATTGATCAAGAAGAAATAAATCCCAAGTGTCCTATTAATCACAATGGAACTTGGGGATATTTGAATTAGGAGAGGAGAAATAGAGATGGAGGGAATTCAGCAAGTGTGACCGTTGGGAATGTGTGTTTCCACACATGTGACCGAGTGTCACTATCGCTCGGATCAAGTGGGTATATGGACCACACCCATCACTCTCACTCCCACCCGTTGGGAAGTGATGCTTAGGATATGCTGTTTTGTTCTACTATAAATGTCAACTCTCCTCATGTAAAAAAATAGACAATTCAGTATCATGAATCAATAATTCTCTTCTCTTATCCGAAA
>OVAP01002876.1:4347-18122 GCA_900406295.1 Aurinia saxatilis
ATAAAACTCGCTCTTGAGAAATATAGGTTGGATATTAATAGTGAATTTCTGCCTCCATTGCGAGTGAAGATATGTAACAGGCCGTGCATATATCATGTTATGATAGATTAAATCACCGTTGTAAGAAAAACTATACAAGATTGGATGTAACAAAAAAGAAACTATATAAGATTGATGATTAGTCAATGTAACCATTAATATTGTAAACAACACAAGATAATAATCGTGAGTGTCACTGTTTAGTCGTCCAATCAAGATAAAAAGAAGAAAGTATACACTTCCTATTTCTGAAAAGTCCAATAAGGAAAAAATGTGTATATTATAAATTGCTCTTTGGACTTTCTAGTTGACAGATCATTGAAGCAGAGGACAATGGGAAACTCACACCTATTATTTGAGGCTCATCATTTCTAATACTAAAAAAACCGGTAAATTAAATTTCTTGATGTGCCCCATTCTTAAATCTCATCATCTTTTGCTTACCTTTTCTTGGTGTTTTCTTCAAGCAAGTCTAGATTATATCCGATCCATTTAAATTATAATTTGAGTCGTTCTTGAACTGCTGGTTTTGTGGAAACTAAAATACTTGTGTTTTTTTTTCCATTTCTCCTAATGTTATATGTAGATTTTGAGGTAACAATATAATGGCTTCTTTCTTCCATGAAGAATCACAAATGAGAGAAGCCTCTACCGATCCTTTTATGATGAATCTGAATCCGTTTCCTGACCAGACAACAACCATTAATTCTCAGAACCATCAGTTCTACAGCATGTGTTTCGGGTCCCAACAACATCCACGGCAAGTGAGCAAGTTAGAACAAGAAAATTCTTCCATATCCACGCTTTCAAATGGAGGTGGAACGCGAAGCTTAAAGGCTTTGGCTCCTATCTACTTGAGAGCTGCTCAAGAATTGCTCAATGAGATTGTAAATGTTGGAGCCAAAAAAGAGCGAAGAGCGAATAAAGAAGCCGCGATTTATGGATTGTACGATGAAGTTGGGGACATCAAAGGTGGTCATATGCTTGGTGAGGCTGCTTGTCGGCAAGAGTTGCAGATAAAGAAAGCAAAGCTCATCTCTATGGTTGAAAAGGTAAACTCATTATTTATACTTACTATTGATATTCATGTCTTAAAGCAATATAAGAAATGTCTTTTACAAACCAAACATGGTGACACATCGATAAAACACTTGCTTATTTTGTACTTTGATCCACCATGCTTCTATGTTGGCTCTTGTGGACACGCTTTAATCGACAAGAAAATATGGTGTTCTACATGTGAAAACAAACAACAAACTCATATGCTAAGCCAAGACTAAAAATATAAATAAAATTAATATATTGAGTGTTTTGTTGATAAGTAGAGTTTTAAAGATTGAGAGTTAAGTTACGCAGGTTGAAGAGAGATACAAGCAATACCATGAACAAATGCAAACTATAATTATACCATTTGAGCAAGCCACGGGTTTAGGCTCAGCAAACGCATATACACATATGGCGTTACAAACGATATCAAAGCAGTTTCGTGCTGTAAAAGACATGATATGTTTGCAAATCAAACACGTAAACAAGTTGTTGGGAGAAAAGGAATGTGGAGGTGTAAGGTTAGCTGATGAGCGACTTAAGCTTATGGGGAAGATGCCCCAATATCGCCATTCAAATGCTTGGAGACCGCAACGAGGCTTGCCCGAAAATGCTGTTACCACTCTCCGCGCTTGGCTCTTCCAGCATTTTCTTCATCCGTAAGAAACATTTACCTCTAATTTCATTGTTTTTTTATTTGCTTATAATCGATATATCTAGCAAACAAAATAGTTCAACAACTAATGAGACCTGTAAACACATGAAACTGGCTATTGAAGTATCATAAAGTCTTTTAAGAAAACATGCATGCATGCTAATCAATAAGTTGTCTTAATTTTGTATAGATATCCGAGGGATTTAGATAAGGAAATGCTTGCCAAACAGACTGGACTTACTAAGAGTCAGGTAAGTTTCAGTTTATTACATATATATATATATACACATTCCAATACAACTGGAAATACTTCAATGAGTCCAAATTTATACTTATGAAATTTTGTGTAAAATGAACGTAGGTTTCGAATTGGTTCATAAATGCTCGAGTTCGAGTGTGGAAGCCAATGGTGGAGGAGATGTATATGGAAGAAATGAATAATGAAGAAAGCAGAAAAAGAGGTAACTTGAATGAACAAAATAACAAATGTTCATCTTCTAAGGAACTTTACCACAATACAACTACAAAGGAATCTTCGAATTCGATCTTACCTGCTTTTCATCAAGGATTCATTGAAAATGAGATCTCGATGCAAAACTCAACCTCAGCATGCAGCGTAGTAACATTCAAGAAGCAACACATGAATCAGGCTAACTTGATCCATTTCAATGGATGTTTTGAAAACTATCACCCAATGGTTAGAAACGGTGTCTCTCTTTCTCTTGGTTTGCCTTGTGACCAAACATTCAACAACATTCAGTTTGGTTCCACAAGTCATGGAACTGAGATCTCGGGTATATACCCCTCTTCTTCAACTTATCAAATCATGGATTAGCTAGGTCTTAATGGAGATGACATATATTACCTGCTTGTTCGTACGTTTGTTGTGTGCATAGTCTTGGCCTTTGTGTGGAATAATAGAGATGGATGTGTGTAACTGTGTAAAATAGAAAAAGAGGAAGTGATTATAGTAATAGGGTTTGATAAAAATATAGATAAATATATACTTAGCTTAAGAAAGCAGATGTAGTATAATCTGACTTGGTTTTCTATAGTCAGATTTTAGTTAGTATTGTCATGGAGATTGTGATCAAGATGGCATGATAACGAATGCTCCACAAGATGGGTCTAAGAATATACATCTTCCTCTCTAGTTATATATGTGTTATGAATGTGTGTGTGTGTGTATCCATGACAGACCCGCATATACTGTCCTTTTCTATCGTTTATTCTCTTTGTTCTTTTGTATAAGAATCTCTAAGTGACTAGTATAAAAGATCGCGATCATTGTTATGGTATTGTTCTGAATTGATACTTTGTTTTTGAAGATATAGTGTAAGAAGAAAGCTCAAATAATATCTTCATTCTTCGAAATATGCATGCAAAACTTAGTGATGGTACTATTCTGACTAGTGAAAAACAAAGTGGACGAAAGAATGTTCGGTATCATAAACACACAAAACCGTGATACACATTACAAACTGAAATAGGAATGAAGAAATTACACAAATATTACCTCTCTATAATACACAAACCTCAAACTAATACACCCCTAAAATCCCCCACCATTAGCCCCCTTTCTTCTACTCACTTGTGTGTTCCAATAACACAGGATAATCAAATACTAAGAATAACAAAGAAAATATATAGAAGACAAACAAAAAAATAGACCACAACCCTTTTACCCAACAAACAAATTCTCTCCTCTCCCTAACCTCCAAAGACATCTGACCTCACTTCTTTTTCCCTTTCATCATCTGACTTGTGAAAGTCCCCAATGTCTCAAAAAACCTTATCGAGTCTCTCGGTGTGGTCCATCTCGTTGGAAAATAGCAATCGATAATTGTGGATCAAGAACAGTTTTGGTTGGATCTGTACACAACATGAGGATCACCAAGAGGCCCGCTATCAGGAGAAGTATGCAGTCTCGCACGTGGTTCTTTCTGTTGGGGATTATATCCAAGCAAGAGAGCCGCGGTCATTTGGATTTTGTGGTCGTCCTCTGGTTGGTGTTGGTGGTCGATTTGCGTTCAACTCCTGCAAAGTAGATTCCGAACTATGGTCAATTACCCCCATTTATCAGGTGGATTAAAATATTGTTGAATGGAAACCGAGATAAAAACCTGCATCCAAGTGTCATCTACATGTCTTTCTGGTGAAGTTTCAGGTGATGTAATTGCTGGAGGCAACGGATGGATAAGCTTAGGTACCACCACAAGATCTCTCCCCAACACTAAGATAGCCCCAGCATTGTTTGCAGTACCTGATGACAAGAGAAACAGTTTAAATTCTATAAATAAAATTACCAGATCAAGTCTCATTGCCGTCTTAGTAGTGAGTTCTCGGGTCCACAGACATACCACAATAGTTTGTAGCGGAAAAGAGTGTTATCAAGTGCCCCTGGGCGAAACGCTCAAATCCGTCCATCACACACTCATGTGCACGTACAATCAGTTGCAGATCATTGTTGTTGCAAAACTCCATGACACGGTCAGGCTGCATTTGCCAACTTCTCGGTAAGTAACAGAACTGGTAGAAATACTTATGAAAGTGAACTAGAAACAAATGTCTTCAGTATCATTGTCTAATAAGCTAACGAATAAGTCAGGGTCTAAAGGGTCTGGCAAACCAGTACCCCTCCACTCATTGGAAACTCAAAATGATGAGGAAAGAAGCCATTAACAACCGGATATATGAAATAGAAGAAAAACACTCACCCCGAAAGTAACTAATCCAGGGCCTCTAGCATTGGGTCGTAAGCCTTCGACACTGTCATTTTCAGTTGGATCGGACCTACAGATTGCAAATTTACATGCTAGTGAGATAAAAATCAAGGAAAGAAACTAGATTGATATATATCATTAGACATGAACTGACCATAGTAAATCCATAAGCACAATTGAGCCTGCTTCCATCGTAATTGGACGTTGGATGTTTTCTATCTGCTCCACATGATTTATTGACCTACCAATTCCCCCATGCATACATATAATTTTTTTCTCAATTAATGCAGCCAGAGGCAGCCAATTAAATAAACGGTTTATTCGGTGCCACACCCAGATCCCATCACGTTCACCCTGCAAAGTGGCTACATGAGACCCTAAAAAATGGAAACAAAAGATTTATAGAGATGAGACACATACCATTCGCTCAATACACTCTATCCGGAAGCCAAAAAGGGCATTAATATCGGCGGCTTCATGGTTTCCACGAATTAGGTGTACGTTATGTTGGTATTCAACCTGCAGTGTCAAACCATAGAAGGTCATACCCACTCCTATCAAGCGATTACCATACCAGAATAGAGATAACACTAATATGGTGCTCTTAAAAGTACCTTTAACGCAAGCAGAAGTGTGATTGTTTCTAGGCTGTGTTGACCCCGATCAACATAGTCCCCTAAGAACAGGTAATCAATGTATCTGACAACAATCAATATCAGTAATGTCAGGCCAACAAGAGCAATAGAGACAGTAACGATCATATAGCAATAGAGATTTAGCTGCATTCTTACGATATGTCTCCAGCTGTTGATGGTGAACCATATTCATCAAAAAGGCGCATGAGATCTCCAAACTGACCATGCAAATCACCAAATATCTTAATAGGAGCTCTAAGCTGTAACACAGTAGGTTCACTTGAGAAGATGCGTTCTGCACTGTCGCATAGATCAGCTATTTCATTGCAATCTAAGAAAAACTGGCGTCGAACTGGAGGCTTCCAGCCACGAGGCTTCAAAAGATGAGCAACAACCTAATAAAATAGAGTTGTGACTTCATTAAAAGGCATTGAATAGTCACATAGATGATACCACCAAGTGGAACCTCTAGGCACCTTATATCATTGGACAATACATAAGATTCAGTAAGGACTAATTGGCTATTTACAATAAGTTTTCAATTCTATAAAAAAAGGGGAAATACACAGTATCTAACCACTCTCAAACTAAATGACCAGAACAGCAGGAAGAGTTCTCTACAATAGTCCAAAAAAGCAATCTTTTGCAGCAAAATCGACCAAATCTATAACTATCTTCTAAATCGACATTCAGGAACTCTGTTGCAGCACTATATTCGGAGAACAAAATTCTACCTTTTTTGGAACACTATTGATTGACATCTGACGATCTAATAATTTTCTTGCTGCTGTTGCACTTTCCGGCGTCCCGTAACTAACACGTCGCCCCTCATTTTCAAATTGATCGATGGATAACTGTCTAACCATCCCACCTAAGGCTCCACCTGTTTCTGCAGCAACCACCACCTTCCAAAGTTCCAAAAATAATTGCAACACAAAGTATTAGCATTTATAGTCAGAGAAGTATGACAGCACTACATGAAGAGACATGATGTCGGAAATATGTAGCTAAACTTCAGATTATACTTAATATAGTTAAGTTTTAGACTCACAGCTCTATGATGAAGTCGAACCCCTGCAGGAATAACACTGTTCGGTACTGCAGAATCAGGCTTAATTAATGAAGATGAAGGTTTTCCACTAGGTGTAGCCTCAGCACCACGATCCCTATCTGGAAGTTCAACTTCCCCATTGACCTGTCGTGCCTTTGCAGCTGCCAATGTTGCACTAATAGCCTCGGCTTCCGCTGCAGATGCTTCAACAAGATACTCCACACCCTTGCTCGTTCTCCTACAATGTTTTTTGTAGAAAATATTTCATAACTCTATGCACATGCGCTAACAACAGAGAAAACCACAGATTAAGACTCAAGGAAGTTAGCTAACCGAGTTCCTGGAACCAATGCATTTTCAGTGCTTATATCAGTATACATATCACCATTTACAGGGGGTGCAACAGGGTTTCCCAGCACAACAGCGTCAGGAGCTGATTCCGGTAGCTCCCCTGTCCTTTCATCCGAAAATCCATATCTTCCAGGTGAACGGCCAGGTTGCGAGTTTGTTGATGCTGCTGCAGCAGCAGCATGAGAGGCAGCAGATGTTGTCTCTGCAGCAGCAAGATCTTCCGCAACCAATAGGTCATCAAGTAACACTCCTAAAGCATCAACAGAATACTGTTAAATTTTGCAGGGTCTGCAAAGTGAAAAGAAAAGGAGCAACAGCACTGGTATTTGGTGAAGAGAGAAACTCTAAACTCTACAATGATTCTAGTAACTAATGGTTATAATAAGTCCCAGACTTCAAAGGAAGACAACCTACCATGTATATTAAAACAAAATAAAAAAAGCGTAAACCTATATTTTTATACACTGGCAACTCGGTGTAATCATATGCCAAATTTACAGATCACTGGATTCTTAGATACTATAAAACTGGTTCATAATTAAGGAAAAAGATGTAATGGCTGTCAAGCTTTTCTCGTTACCTCCACGCAAACCACCATAGATAAATATCAAATCACCCACTGCAGCAGCAGCATGCCTGCAACGCCTAGTCAGTTCAACAGAAGCATCACCACCAGCTGCGTCAGCACTATACCTACCAGTTCTAGGACTAGTAACAACCGACTTTGTATCACACCAAACACCTGCTGCAGTATCTAACACTGAACAAAGCGAAAAACATGAACCAGTCAGATACTCTTAGATGAACGCATGTACTATTTATTATAAATAAACTTTTGTAGCGCCCTCAACAATAGTTAGATAAGTTTACAGTATCTACATTCCCTGTTCGGTAGTTTTAAAAGAATCACATATTAAAGCACATTTTGGCTTCTACAGCCACGGGAAAAATGATGCATTTATGGAAAGACCAACAATAACCATGGCTTTAGAAGGAAAATATATTCTTCAGTAACAATTCATAGAATAAGACAGCCTAAAGTTGTATAACAAATAACGTATTAACCATTTTAAATATTGATTTCCTGACTAAATGTCCCCATAACAACACAAACATGAGATTGTTTCTCTGCTTTCGCTAACCTGCAACACTGGATGAGTCTTCTACCATGCGCCCACCACCAAGTGCCCCACCAGAGACATGGAGTCTTGCATTTACAAAGACCTAAAATATTCCACCAAAAGTTGAATTTTCTGCTGGAACTAGATAAGAGAACAATTGAAAAGAAGAAGAATCGCATACTGCTGCATGCTGGTATCTCGCAGAAGGTGAGACACCAGGAGCTATTGCCCATTCCCAACGCCCATCTCTGTGCTTGGCAAGTCCATATGCACTAGCTAGCGGCTACATGCAGAGGTACACAAAAACATTAACCATGCCAGTCAAACTTCAGATATTAAGGGGGACAATGGTGACTTCCAATTTTTTCACTTTATGCAAACATGATAGATACTTTTCTAATTAAAGTCTTGTTTGAAGAAAGTTCTAAAGAGAACCTATTCCCCTATCACCTCGGTGACAAATCAAAGTTTGCTCACTGCAGATTTAATAACGGTTGCTGAGATAAATACAGCATTGGTTTTGCTCCTGATGACAAACTTAAAACTTCATTACTTCCATGCAAAGCAAATGCTTAACCCAAACAGGGGATAAACATGGAAAGAAACTCTGTGGCTTACCACACTATTCAAATCTCTTCCACCACAGAGAAGGAGAAGACCATCAGACCGCGCACTTGCAGTGGCATACCTAGTCACAACATACAAACCCAAAAAATTAAATCAGTAAAGAGCCACACAATCACATAGAAGAAATGAAGCCAAGGAAGCAAAATTACATGCATGGAGGTGGACCTTCCCCTTCTGGTTCCAGCTTACGCCATTCATAAGGTTTCGCAGCAGTGTCCAAAGCCCATACATCAGCTAAGGGACGTTTTCCTAGTAGTTTAAGGAAATTATGAGAAAAGGATCTATTTAAAGGAGAATATAAATACATTTTTTAATGAAGTAGCCAGTAAAACTGCTTACCGTCATTTCCACCAATTGCCATGAGATACCTCTGTCCTACCAGTGCCATGACATGTCCATAACGCGGTCCTGGTCCAGGACCCTGAACTACAACCCTGAATAAAGAGTATCCTAAATCAAGCGGCAAACTCGCATAATAACTTTCAGGCAGAGCAAGCGACTAGAACAAACCTGTGCCATCGTGGCCGTTGTTGAGTGAGGTCCAGAACATGAAGATCCTCAGCAGATAAACCAGCAGGACCAATTCCACCCTGCACCACAAAGACAATTGAATAGCAGTTTCATTGCTGGCCAATAATGTTCACCTTAACTTAAACAGCTAAACTAAGATCCATTAAAAGACACAAAAACACAGCCTCTCCCCTACCTGAATAACTACCATGGTCCCAACAGCAGTAGCAACATGTGCAGCTCTAGGGCTAGGTGGTTCTCCATAGGGTGTAAGCCTGTAGAACATTATTTCATCATATCAAGTACACTTCACACTTAATAACCAAACACCAGATCTTATACATTTTGCATTACGACGATGCTGTTATACCCACCTCGACCATTTATTAGTAAGGACATCATAACAATGAACATCAGCGGTTGCACCAGCCAGCCCTGCATAGTAAACATCACTCTAAACCATCAAACACACCAGCACAAATCCAAAACCAAGGCCTAAACCTCGTAATCCAACATCAAGTATTGATTCTACACTACTCAGACGACTAAATACAGTAAAGCTTAAAACTTTGAACACCGAAATGAAGCCAAGAAACGTACGAATGCCGGCACTTCCAGCAGAAGTAGGAGTCCCAGTGCCACCAGAGTTACCCTCAAGAGCCGTAGCACCACCGAACAAAATCAAACGCGGACCAATGTAAGAACCAGACCCTTCTTCACCAACAGCAGGAACCGCCGTCAAAGTGTGACCACACCTAGGACCAGGACCGTCTTCTTTCTTCTCTAATATAGCATTCACCACCGAATAACTCGGCGCACATCTCGGACCAACCACCGTCGTCGTCTGCGCCGCCGCCGTCGTCGTCGCCGGAGGAGGAGGAGGATTCAGAGAAGAAGCGGATTCGGATCCAGTTTCCGAAGGTTGTGATTGGTCAGTGGCTTCTTTCTCCATAGATTGATTCTGAGAAGAAGGATCTTGATCATTCTCAGGTACCATAGACGAATCCACATCCATTTTTTATAAATAACCTAAAACAACTAAGAAAGATCCAAACCTAAATTAACATCATTCGAAGAAACCCTAGCTTCCTCCTCTCTCTCTCTCTCTGGTGAGTGTTGGATTCAGAGGAATTTGAAAATATAAAGTTTTATTCACTTTTGTTTTTGTAATAGGGCCCTGGAGAGGAGAGGAATGAAGAGAATGGAAGAAAGGACACAGAGACGAAACTCAAACTCAATAACCAAACTAACCCCAACAACAAAAATAATCTTGTACATGTGAATATCTATTTTTTCTCTTTCTCTGTCTTTAAGCCAGATAATTAATCACTATAATTTAATCATTTTATATCCTTACTTTTAGTTATTTAAGTGCATATTATTTGAGGGGAGAACAGTTGATCTATAACTTCAGTTTCAGTTATTTAACTATATATTTTATCAATTGTATTAGTATTACCATTTTACACATTTGAAAACGTGACTCTTCTAGCTTTTTAATGTCAAGGCATTTTACACATTTGCAAAATCATTACCTTAGCATAAGAACAATCCTCGTGATATGTTTCTTCGTTGAAAAACGGCAATCACATATCAAAATGAGGTGACAAAATCCTAACGAATTTATTGGGTTTTCTCCAAAGTCTAGAGCTATGAAGTAGAGCTGAAAAAATGCAATATCAGCAATTGTAAGAAACCTTGCATGTGCATTGTTTGAGTGTAAGAGTGACGCTTAAGATCAAGGAAACATAATTGATAAGAGGTTTTAGATAACTAGAGTACTAGACTTTGGTACTAAAAATCTTATAATAAAAGAAATGGGAGCTTAGTTTAGGTATCAACTATCAAGTATTATCCGAATGAGTGATTTCTGATATGTCAATGGGATTATGTATATTAGAACTACATAAACTGCTTCATCTGACTGACAAAATGATCATTATATTGAGCTGAAAAGTTCTCGATATACATCATACTAGCACAAACACATCGAAATCATAGATGTAGAACTTTTTAACATTTTTACATAAGCAAAATGCACCACTGTATCATGCCTTCCGGTTGATAAATTCTTCAAGACCAATCAATTTTTCCTCTGTGGCTTCTTGTGCTGTTTATGCGACTCCACTTGTTTCTTCTTGGAAGGCCCAATACCATTTGCAAGATCAAATGAGCTCAGATCATCGAGAACTTGATCCAAACCACGACCAGGAGCTTCCTCAGACTGTGAACCTTCTCTTGTTTCGCTTTTCAAAGCATCACCCGCTGTCTCGGTTTCTTCATCTCGTGTCATCTCTGGAGGCATTGCAAAATGAGGAAGTTTACCTTCAATGTAATCTTTCAGGATCTGCCTAGCTGCTCTGGTCTCATCAGGTAGTCCACTAGCGCCAACGTACCCACGAGACAAACAGTACGTTTTTAGAAGCTCTGAGGCCAGAGGGGGGCGGAACTGAGGCTCATAGGGTTTGGGTTTAGGTAGAGAGATGTTGTACACATTCTCAATAGCATCCCGAGGAACACGTTCAGCCACGACTTTAACAGCTTCACGGTGCTCGGTCATCCGGTCTATTGGAAGTACTCCACAAGCTATCATATCATATCTTGAGCTTGAGAACGAAGGGAAAACTAAACCAGGGCAATCACATAGCATTAGCTCCTCGGAGATTATCAATGTCTGGAAATGCTTTGTTTTTCCGGGGGTAGATGTGACACCTGTTCGCTTCTGACCTACCAATGCGTTGATTGTCGAACTCTTTCCCACATTCGGGTACCCAACAAAGCCGACCACAACTCGTTCTCGGTTCGATTCAGCAGAAGTTTCCACGGAAATTCCTCTAGATTTCCTCATTTTTACTATCTCTTGAGCCTCAAACTTTAACCGTTCCAGAAGCTCGTCCCTTCCATATACTTTAACAGCTGGGTCATCTGTCTTCTGAGAGGTATCAGGTGCTCCCCATTGTTCTTTCAGAGGTTTACCTTCTAGCGTAGCGGTAGCAGCTTTGGCTGACCAGAAGACAAACAGAATATTGTTGCGGGAGAAGTATTCCGCCCATTTCTCCCTGTGTTTACATAATGTAAACCCAACTGGTTAGCCCAAAACAAAAAGGTTGGATACAAAGAAGCAAGGCACAAGTTTACCTGACATAAGAAGGTAAAAGATCCGCCTTGTTTACCAGAAGCATTGTTTTTTTATGCTCATCAATTTCTCGTGCATATGCCTGTGTCAGAACAAATCTTCCCGTGAATATTTGATATGGATCTGGAAAATTCCAAGAGAAAGCTGCAAGTTGGCAGAGATAGTTACCTCAAGATCAGGACAACGGTAGAACAGAGGATCTCTAGCATCAACAACCATAACAATCTGAAAGACAAGTAAAAAAGAGCCAGCGAAATATTGCAATCAACTTAACACATGCAAAATGAGCTCTAAAAGAGGGAAAAAATTCCGAACAAAATGACATACCAAATCACTTCTTTCAAGCACTCGCCAAAGCTGTCTCCAGATGTCAAGGTTCTTCTCGAACGGTGTCAGCACAAGCTTTTCATTTTCCTCAAGGCTGAATGAATACAGCAGCACAAGTAGGCATGCATAAGTGTATATAGCAATAAGGTCCAAGGAAAATTGCACATAGTGAAATCAAACCATGCATCTAAAAATACAGAAAATAAATATCCTGAGTGAGCTATAGTATGCTTGATGATGTGAAAATGAATACTTTTGTATCAACAAAAGCATAATTAACTATTTTGACACCCTATCCGAAAGTCTATCCAGCTTGTCTGTGAACCCAAACAAATCTCTTAGAAGACACAGCAAATTCACAAATGTGTTGGCAAAGCACTCTATCCTTATTAAATAGGAACACATCAACTCGTAACCTCAGACTCAAATAATCTCATAACATCAAGCAAACATACAGACTACAGCAACTAAAGTGGTATAAATGATAACCAAAAGCTTGCAGTCATTGTAGCAGCAATTGGTATGCAGTGGATTAAACATAGTCACTATCTTTTTGAGCATTGACCAATATATGAATTCTACTAAACTTTTCCTCGATTTAACCATTCATATATTATAGAAAAGCTTCGTACTAGACTTAAGCTGACTGAAAATGATTGAACACTTGGATATGAGCAATCCCCCCTCCCCCATTCTACTAACAGCAACAAAACGCAAAAACAATNAGCTTGCAGTCATTGTAGCAGCAATTGGTATGCAGTGGATTAAACATAGTCACTATCTTTTTGAGCATTGACCAATATATGAATTCTACTAAACTTTTCCTCGATTTAACCATTCATATATTATAGAAAAGCTTCGTACTAGACTTAAGCTGACTGAAAATGATTGAACACTTGGATATGAGCAATCCCCCCTCCCCCATTCTACTAACAGCAACAAAACGCAAAAACAATACTTGTAGCGAATACCGATTCGGTTTAAACAGAACGAACCTGGCAAGTTTGCGGCGCCAGGTGAGAAAAGCTTGTTTCTCGTTAGCATCAAGGAGTTCCACATTCATTTTAGGTGTCCAAGGAGGTCTAAATAATCAAAAACAGAAGAACATCAATACTGAAAGATACTAAAAAAGAAGCAAAAAGCGATATCGAAAAACAACACACACCTTCGAGGTACTTGAAGACTACTAGCATGTAAAGCCTCTTCTCTCATCCGTTGCTCTTTCCACTCTTTAGCCGTCACACCACTCGAGCTCGAACCTGTGTCCCTATCAAACACACAAAATCACCAATTTCTTCAGATTCAGATGATCAAGCTACAAGAACAAATCTAATCTAATAAATATGTGAATCGAGATATAAGGAAACCTACAGATTGATGGAGAGCGTTGCGGAGTCTTGATGAATGGCGAAAAGGCGATCAGCTTCCTCGGCTTGCTCGATGATAGCATCGATGTCGCTAACCTCGGTGACGGATTCCAAAACCTTCTTGTTCTGGTGCTTGTAGTACTTCCCTTTCTCCTTGGTTTCCTGAATCACATGGTTATGGTGCTTCAC
>OVAP01002877.1:1924-17191 GCA_900406295.1 Aurinia saxatilis
CCCCCCAGACTTGAATAACATCGTCCCTGATGTTGACAAGCTGTGAGAGCAAAATGGGATTTGAAATGGATTGAAATAGAGATGGAAAATGGTTACCTCGCTGTCTTCAAGTGTATCGAATGACCTTCTTTGTCTTAATGGAATTGAAAGGACTTTACAGGAATAGGGGAGGATTTGTACCTGACGACATCAGTATATTATCATTTCCCGTGTTAAAATGAGTAAGTGTTCATCTCTATGAGTCTTCATCGATCGGTGCAACCATCAATTGATTGAATCACATCGTGATTCTCCTGATTTTTTACTTTCTCTCGATTAGTATTGAAGCATGCATCATTCTCCTGGATCACCAGTTGATTCGAATCAGTGGCCTCTGATTTTCCATGGAAAAATTAAAATGGAGCTAGTGAACTGCAGACGATCGATCGATTGTTCTTAAGGCGATCGATCGATTTTTCATCCTCGTGGTTTAATCCTTGAATCCTATTTCCTGAGACACGAACAAATGCATTAAAAGTAAACTTAATCAAAGACGTATCAGTGGGTTGTCTCCCACTCATCGCTTTTGTTTAAAGTCGGTTAGCTCGACTTCTTTACGCCATGTTAATCAAAAGAATCGAAAGGTTGAGCCAATTCGCCTTTAATTATTCTCTTGTTTGTACAAATAGCCAAATATGCTGAGAAATACACTGTTGCCCATAGAAAATGGACAAAAGTTTCTACAAAGAGACTTAAAGCAAACATGGTATGCATCTTGAAATTATCTTTGACATTTAAATACTCATTAGATTAAAAATCATTTATCAAAAATATAAAATCAATACCACTTTTAAATGAATTTTCAGGAAAAAATTAACTTCATAACCTGTAATGTGGGGATCTCCATAAAAAATTTTGATGGGTTCATTTTCATCACGTGGGTCGTGTTGTTTAAGCTCAAGTTCCATCTTTGATTTGTTTTATGTCTTACTTTTTGAAACACCTTATGGCTTTCATCTTTGGACCCACATAGATCGTGATCAGTTTCAATACCTAGGCCAAAACAACTAGAAGAGGATTCTTTATTAGAATAAAAACAAGTTATTTCGTACTAGAGTACATGTTTTTTTCGTCGATTATTTCTAATGAATCTTCAATTTCAGTGACTTGGATATGAGCATGCTCCATGTTTTTGATGAAATCAGGATCTCCATCGTAGATATCAATAGGTGCATCATCATATATTCTCCATTAAAAGCATCTCGAAGTTTATTGAGAGTGTCATGAAGCTCTTCTTTAGGCTCCGGTTTCGATTCTTCGAGTTCGGAATCATTGCTGTTTTTACTACAAGAGAAACTCACAATGTTAGGTTTAATATCACAATTGAAAGGGGGATACCTCTCGTCTGTGATTTCCAAATTAGAAGAAATTTGGATATCTTCAAGTTGTTCTCCATTCGACCGGTTGACGTCTCAGATCGATCGAATGCGACATTTCTTTCATTCGTTTGAGTTTCTGATGTGTTGTAGTTGAGAGCAAAACAACCTTCCAAGCCTATATAACATAACTCACAAGATAAATATTCATTAGTAGATGATTCCAAATGAAGCTTATCTTGAACGTTTACTTCGACTATGTTATCATGATGAATCTCATGGATGTCTTCCAAGANATCTTGAAAGTTTTCTTCGACTATGTTATCATGACAAATCTCGTTGATGTCTTCCATGACTTTTTCATGGTTCAATGATTTTCCTTGTTTTTCTTCAAGGCTGGAATCAGGAGAAGGTTGCTTCTTGGATCGAACATCAAAGATATTCCTGAATTCAAGATCAAACTTTTTAAGTCTAGATGACTCGGCTCCGGAATTTTTTAAACTCTCCCCCACCTCTTGGTTCCATAGATACATAATCACATCCCCAAGAGTTGGTGAAGATCCATCTTTGTAGAGGTGTTGAAGATCAGCAACAGAAACTGATTCATCCATCATTTTTTTCTTTTTCTTTTTCATCTGAAACAAAAGATAATTAAAAACTAAAAATGATTAAAATAAAAGGGAATAAAAATTAAAAAAATAAATAAGCTTAGGTGGTAGCTAGCTTGTTATACTAGTGGTGCAGCTGTTGCTCCCCGGCAACGGCGCCAGAAAACTTGATGGGGATTAGTTTTCGCCCAAAATATTTCCTACAAGCGCACAGGTCTCACAGTAGTACTTAGGGATCGTATCCACAAAGAGCAAAATGTACACAGTAGCACGTCCAACTTCACTCGAGCTAAGCAGCAAAATAAAATGATTTTTTGTTACGATCGATCAATCGTATGAACTGATCGACCGTTTGAAACACCTTTCGGTCAATAGCAGATTATGTGGTCGATCGATCAATGTCTGAAATGACTAAAACAAAATAAAATGTGAGAAAATTAAATAAGAAAAAGCGTTAGGAAGTCAGATAATGCATCAGAGGATCACGGTTTGAATTATTCAGGGTAGTAATCTATGTAAATCCTAGTTTAGGCTATATAGTTGAAATCACTAATAACTAACTATCCTTATGGTCAGGCTTAGCTAGTCTAGTTCAATTGGTATCTGAATTAACTCTAACATATATCGTTTCAGAAAGAGAACCTATGGGCTGATCAACCAATTAATCTAGGCGTAAACTTCAAGAAATCAAATTCTACTAAACTATAAATAGTAAAGTTTTCACTATCAAGTTCTGGATCTCTTACTCTAAGTGGTGTATTAGTAGCAGGTTTATCTTATGATTTATATTAAGTCCTCATATGAAAGTAAGCCTATAAACTACTCATTACATAATCTTATTGCCTATCTACCAGACCATGATTCCTCCTAGAAAACCATATTCCTAACTAAAAGACTACTCAAACATGGTAAAAGTAGACATGATGACAATGAAAATTGCTTGTATTTAAAAGGGTTCAAAATAGCTTCTCTAGAAATGCAGAGATTTCAAACTTCTTCCTTGAAGCAATGATCAAAGCAAATAAAGCAAAGAAACTGAAAAAAACTTATAAACTATTAGCCTGGATGCCTAGAAGCTTTAGAGAGATTTCTGATGTTTTTCTCGGACTTCAGTCTTTTGTATTTATAGGGGAGAGGATCGAGACGTTGACCGAGATAAATCAGGAAGAATATTTGGATGAGAATCCAAATATTTGTGCTTATCTTCACTTGATCGATTGGTGGTAGCTATCCTCACCGATCAACTGAGATCTTTCAACGCGTTTCTGAAGATTCAATATCTTCTAAGTTTATTTCCAACGTAACCAAATATCTCTCCAAATGAAACGGTGTATATCTGAATTTGTTCTCGAACCTTCTCTGACATAATGGGCTTCAATCGATCGGGGGGCTCTGGTCCCGTCGATTGGGCCTTCATGTCTTGTGGGCTTCTGGATACTCCTTCAGTTAACTCTTACTCTTGAGGGCTAATGACTCGATTCCAAGCCCATGTGAAAGCTAACTCACGTGGCTTGATTGTCCCAACTCCTCACTTGATTCCAAAATAAACATCTTCTTCATCCGGGTCTGGACTTCTTATGTTGACTTGTTGGACTTGGTAGAAAATGCTCATTTACAACCTAAAATGCATTTTTTCACAAAAACACTTTGCAAACAGAAAAATGTGAAATCCAGTAGTTTATGTTTCAAATCAAATAGTTTTTTTTATTAAAAACACCGAAAAATCATATCGAAAAGCGGTAAAATATCATCACTATCAAATATAAATAGAATCACTAGTCCTAGGTCATAATCTTTGAATCAACAAGACTATAAGAAATTTTACAAGATGAGTAAGCATCTCGAAATCTCTTAAGACTTGCAATCCTTGAGAATTCTATCAATAAGATGACCCCACTTTCTTCCATTGTTCCTTGTCTCTTGTCTCTTGTCTTTCTGAGCGGTTCATACATCGAGAATCGACAATTCCTTTAAAATTTTGTTTGAAAGATTTTTGGTTGTGTGTGAATTTTAGCCCACACATGATTCATATATAAGAGAGTTTGCGATCGTTAAAGGTTTTGTAGATAATTTTTTGTTGTGTGAATTCTCGTGCACACAGTTATGAGAATGCTAGTTTATTAGTGACTAAAATGGAGATGGATATACTCATTTCCCACAAACTGCTACTTTCACTTGAAGCTCACATGGTCACACCTTTCTTGTTTAAAATTTGAGGCTTCCAATATGTCTTCCAAGTTTATTCCCTCTTAGAGCACACGCTTTTCCTGATCCCAAACGAACCTGTCATCTATGTATCTTTCAAGTTCCAAACTTTTTTTTTCATTTTGTAGATTTTTGCGAAAATTTTACAAATGGCCATAACTTTGTTTTCTCGTTTTGCTTACCGAAGCTTGATGCCGAAGACTTGTGCACCCAAGCATAAATTGTACGTACGGGGTTATGTTGACAACTACATGTACTTTGTTACGTCTCTATATGCTTTCCACACGGTCTGTTATAATTTGTTTTTAGTTTGATCCTTTTTTAGCACTTAGATCTCTTTCCAGAGATTTGAAAATAATTAGGAGGAAATGTATTGGATTGACCACTCATGATACGATTTTTGCTGGCATATAGATTATGACATCTTATCAGTAAACATCTCATAATGCTTTTTGTACGAGGCATCGTAGCAATGTTACTATTGTACACTTGATGAATGAAACTGATTGTAAAAAAGAGATACATAAGTGCGTAAGGTGGGTTAGTGGAGAGCACATTTGTGGAGAAGAGAGATGTGTTTGGGGAGATTGTTGGCATTGAGAGTGAAGGAGCATAGGAGCCTTGCATAGAACTTGGAGGTGACGAGTCTTCCCATAATGTAGGCTCTAGAACGGAGGACGACAGTGAGATTGAGGGGCACTGAGTGTGTAGTGTCGAAATGGACACCACCGTAGAGCGGAATCTGATGGCCCTGCACCACCGTCACTATGGTCCTTTCACGCTTTCTACGCACCGTGAACTTCTCCATTCCGCCGGAGGAGAGGAGGAGATCAGAGTAGTGGAGGAGGAGAGGAGGAGCCGTGACGTGGACGGCGAAGAAGGTGGATGGGTTCTTGTAGAAGATGCTCACCGTCGAATTAAAAGTCATCATGTCCGTAAACACTCCGCCCAGATCATTCCCCGCCTGCACGTTCAAGTTCTCCACAAACATCCCCTGCATTTCCAACATTTTTTTCTTATTTTATTATTTTAATCACATTCAGACCAAACCAATTCACATTTGTCATTAAGTTCACACATGTCTGCTGCCATCAACAATAACTTTTGTTTTCACTAGAAAGTATAATCTTTTTCAATGTTGGCTTTTTCAAGGTCGTTTCTTTTAAGGAAAGTGAAACTAGCACCGTCCACTAGGCGAGTCGAGTTAAAATTCAAACTCAGCCCGAGTCAGCGAGTGGAAATTAGTTAGTTACCTTCACCACAACTTTAGGAGGGTAGGATTTGCTAACACCCCAGAGAATGAGAGAGAAGAGTGTGAACAAGATGAACACAGAGAGAAACAACCAAATGTAGAGGCGCACAGTCCTTAAAGGGTCGTCGTCATCTTCACCGTCCGTTTCATCGTCTCGCGTGTTGACATATCGACGGCGTCCTCCGGTCCCTGCTTCGCGGATGGATTTGTAGGAGAGGAGGGCACGGTCGGAGAAGCGAGAGGTCGAGGACTCACGGGAGTGATGAATTGGTGAGCAGTGGTAGTAATGTGGGTGTGAGGGAGAACCCATCGGGCTACAACCCGACCCGAATGACATCTTCTCGGCATCGTGGTTGGATGGGCTCTGTACGTAGTAAAGAGGCCTAATCGCCGAACGCGGCGGAGACAAGGCCGCGTCGATGCTTGTGCCTTCCGAGTCAGTCTTCGCATGCATGTCTCCTAGTTATGTGTGCTTTTTTTTTACTTTGGGGACACTTGTGTAATGTAATGGAAGGAAGCAGCAATAACAATAAAACAGAGATGCTAGGGCCGTGTTTGGCTCGTAGGAATGAAACGCGGATAGACGTTAAACGCTAAAACGATTTATTTTTGGGAGAGTGTGTAATAAAAGCGAAGACGGATGGGGGTCTTTCATAAATCTTTTTCAGGCAACTTGGTTTTATTCATTCTCACGCACCTACACGCGTGGTCGAATACACCACACGGCTGATCTTTGACGACAGGAGAAGGTGAGTCTCACGCTCCAGAATTAGCACCTGGAAATTGCAGTCAATTGTACTGACACTGACTCAGAATGTCTTTTGAAGAATTGAATACAGTACACATCAATTTCGAATTTATCTGGAAAATAGTAAAAGGATTTTCCTTAGTAGGGTGGACGAAAGGCCGACGCAACAGGCCCAACTACATTGTATTTTTTTTCTTTAAACTAAATCCATCGGGACCCCCAATCAACTTCCTTGGAAAGTTTCGAAGATTGAGGAGTTTTTGTAATTGTAATTTACAATGAAACAATTAATATTCCCGTAAGGAACATGACGTCTTCATCCATTTTTCATTTTTTATCCCGTATCATATTATCGTTTTAAATAAAGTGTTTGGAGAGTTAGACGGGACAGCTAATGGTTTTCGTGGACAGTAAATAGACTGTTAAATTAATTGGGGATCCCACCTCACCAAATGGTACGCATAACTTGGTTTGGTTATATATAATTTTTAAAAAATTGGGATACTGACACATAACATCATCATCATGCTACTGTGAAAGCTTCAACTGAAATAGCAGAATCACAAATGAATTAAAGAACTTAGTCAAGTACAAAACAGATTTTTTAAGTAACTAACTGAATTGTACATATTCAAAGCATATGTACAAGGCGAAACTGTTTCAGAAAGATTGGTGTTGACATGGTGAAAAAGGAAAGTTAGGAAAGTGGCGGACAACCTTTAAAGAAAGAAAATATTCTACATATCTTTGATAGTTTTAGAGTTAGCCGTTTTTGTTGCAAAAGTAAGTTCATAGCTTTTGCGTTCTGATACTTAACTATGTTCGGAACAAGTTATAAAGATCCAGAAATAGTCTATTAGTTCTGATTAGGTTACATTTCATTTTGGTCTCAAACAAAGTGTAATCTTAGACGTTGTGTAAATCCACTCAAAGGTTCTTTTAAAAAAAATTAATAAAAAAAAAAATACAGTGTTATGGTATCAGAGCAGGCATTTGAACCAAGTTCTTTCCAACAACAAGTGAAGATGCTGTGGAAGGAGATAAATTCGGGCAAAGATCATGTTATAGTGCAAAAACCTCTGTTCCTGACGAAAGGAGGATATGCTCACTAGAAAACGAAGATTATGCAGACTTTGAGGGAACCAATGAAGGTTGTTGTACCACAATCACCAAAGGCTGGATTCATCCTGTGGCAACAGGTGAAGATGGCACGAATGTTGCAAATCTCCGGACAGAAACTGAGAAGAATGTTACCAAATGAAACGGCAAGACTCTTGGTATACTCATTGTGTCGGTGAGTGACAAGGAAGTCGAGTCCATTCAAAGTTGTATTTAAGCAAAATAAGCTTGGGACAAACTTCAAAAACAGTATGAAGGGACTATTGCCATGAAGAGATCTAGGGTGGATATGATCACAGAGAACTTTAAGAATCTCAAGATGGGTGAAAGTGAAGAATGTGCATCGAAGCTCAGTGGGTTAGCAAGTGCTGGACAAAATCTAGGATAAAGCTTTAAAGACAAGAAGCTTGTGAAAAAACTATTCAGAAGTCTTTCTGGAAAGTTCAAGTCAAAGAAAAGAGCCATGGCTACTGCTTTGAACACAGACACAATGGATTTTGAAGAATGCGTTGGACATCTCCAAGCAGGGCCGAATCTACATAGTGGGATGGTGGGTCACATGACCTACCTTAATCTCTATATTTAAATTGTTTCGGCTATATAAAGTATTGTTCTGCTAGATCATTTGGTCGTGATCCCCTCATTTGAACCACTGTGCTCGAGATCGAACCGTACAAGGTGCACTCTTTCTTTTCTTTTTTTACATGTTGGGCTACCAATTCTACCTTTCTTTTTCATATTGGGCCACAGCCCATAGCAATATTATATTATTTAAAAAGTAAAATTTATTTTCTTTATATAATTATATAGTTTTCTATATATAATTATATTGTTTTCATGAAATAATACCATGTAAATTTTAATATTATTTTTAATTTTTTGCACCACCTATTTTTTTTTCCCAGGATCCGCCACTGTCTCGAAGCATATGAGATGGATCAAAACATAAAAAGGTGAATCCTCCAAAGGTATTACACTTTTTTTTTTCAGAGGACAAGCAAGAGATCAAGGAGATAAAGGAGAAAATCAGTCTCGTGGTTAAAGACTTCGGAAAGACTGTTCGGAGATTGGAGCGTGATAATAGAAGAAACTTTGGGACAAGAACACGGGAGAAAGATGATCGTAAAAAAACTTCAAGAAGATCAACTAATTGTGAAGTGTCATGAATGCCAAGGATATGGTCAGTTCAAGGCTGATTGTCCATCGGCAAAGAAGAAAGAGGTCAAGTGTGATGAATGTAAGGGGTATGGTCACAACAAAGCTAAGTGTGTGAATGCACTTCCAAGGAAGAATAAGTCGTACATCGGTATGAGTGAAAGTGAATCAAGCTCAAACGATGAAGACTCAAATGAGGTAGCTAGATATTATGCGTTCACAAACACCATTGAAGACAGTGAAGTGGATGTGAATCATGATGCTCAGTTAGATGCAATGGAAGGAGTAGTTGAGTCAAAAAGTGACTCTCATGAATAGTCAGAGTACGATATCAAAGCTGAGTACAATAAGTTGTACCTAAGTTGGCTTGAGTTGACTAAAGACAAGGTAGCTGAAACTGCAATATGTTAATCAACTTCTCAAGACAGCCCTTGATGCGGAACATAACAAGTGAATGTTGGTTGAAAATGAGTTGAATGAAACCAAGAAAGTTGTCAAGAAGCTAAACACTGAAACAAGCATGCCATTCAGGCTTGTACTCCACGGTAAGGTATATGATGGTATTGGGGAAGGTCTCTATCGGAGAAAATGGGTGATGAGCTTGTTGGTGTTGACACTGTTTTTGGGGATGGGCAAAAATCAGAGTTTAACGTCTCACAACATGTACTTGTGATGATGATGATGATGATGATGATGATGATGGAGGAATCTAATGAAGCAGAAGCAAACTCATGATTCTGTTTCGGTACTTGCGATGAACGCATGGGCCAACATTGGTGAGATTGAGAAGCTAAGTGTAGAACGAGGCACTACGCATAGACAACCGATTGATGGGGATTAATTACAAGAAACGTAATATTCAGACTTGTACTACAAAGAACAAGTGTTATAGAATTGATGGAACCCATAGAGGATGTTTGGCATGAACAAGGAGTCCATCGAGCTCCCAACTTTATTGACAAGATCAACACGTGTCATCATTCCATTTCTCAATGGCGTCGACTACCGTACATTACGGTCAAGAGAAAATTTTGGAGCTAAAGCAGAAATTGGAAGATTTTCAGAATGATGATTCACAAACCCATACAGAATTTGAGCAAATTACACTAGAATTACGGAAAGCATATAAGGATGAAAACTATTCTGGAAACAAAAAAGTCCTAATTTAAGGTTAAAGGAAGTAGACTGTAATAAAAAGTTTTTCTATGCACAAAAAAAAAAAAAAACTACAAGCACGTATTCGAATAGTGGGACTTACACACCCAAATGGGTCTTGGGTTACAATGGAGAGAGGACTTGAACAAATTGCGGTTAATTATTGATAGGGGTAATGCTTTACCACTTTTTAGCATAGGTTTTAGGTGTTTTCTTAATGAAATCATTGGATTTGAGACTAAAATTAATGAAATTCACTTTTTTGTGTTTCAAAAGTGTTTTTTTGTGTGAAAATAAGGTTTTTAGGTCATAAATGAGTTTTGTTACCAAGTTCAACATTTCATCATCAGACGTCTTGACCCAAATGAAGATGATGTTTGATTTGGATTGAAATGAGGTTTCAAGACAAGAAAACCACTTGAATCAGTTGTCATAGAGTCTTGGAATCGTGTCATTTGGCCTCATAATCATGGAGTTAAGCCCAAGTCATGAAAGAGATGTCAGAATGAAGCTCAAGAGTGAAGAAGGCCCATTCGATCGAATGACATATGGAATCGATCGAATGCGATTGGACAAACACTAGAAACCTTTGAGAACATCCTCAAATAAAAACCGTTGCAATTCAGGAGTTATCAGGAATCGTTGGAGATATTCAAAAGATATATTATACGCGTTTTCAGAGCATGTTCGATCGAATACCATTGTGATTCGATCGAACAAGTGAAGATAAGTCTACATATTCAGATTCTTGTTCTTGTTCCTGAATTCCCTCGAATTCTCTGGCGACATTTGCATTATAAATACAAGAGCCTCAAGCCACATAAACAACACAAAGTTCACAAGCTTACTAGCATCCAGGCGAAATAATGTTTCGTTTTTTTTTTTTCTCATTTATTCTACTTTGGATTTGGTGTCAAGGGAGAAGTTTGTTATCTTTGTCTCTGCGATTCAGAGAAGCCTTTTTGAACCCTTTACTTTGATTTATATGATTGCAATTTTCATTGTTATTATGTTTCTCATAAATATGTATGAGTAGGAATACGAGATTGCTAGGAGAGTTCATGGTTAGGTAGATAGGAAATAGGATTATGCAATGACTATTTAAGGCTTGTTTCTTATCAGATCTAAACTCATATCATAGGATTAAACGGCTACTAATACATCATTTAGAGTTAGTAATCCAGAACTTGATTTTGAAAGCTTTAATATACATTCCCGGAGTAGCAATTAATCTCTTAATCGTAATGACTAGTCTAGAGACTGAAGAGACGATATGACAAGTTTCCCTAGGGGTTAACCTGGATTTTACTTAGATTAGACTAACTAAGTCTGACCATAAGGATAGTCGAACTTTATTGATTTCAAGATATATAGCCTTTTTAGAAGACTTGCATAATTACTACCCTGGATAATACAAACCATGAATCTATGATGCAATTCATGACTTCCTAACGCTTTTTATTATTGATTTCATTCACGTTTTTGTTTTTTTCATTTTGCAGGCATCAATCGATCGATTACATTATTTGTATTCGACCGAAAGGCGCATCATTGGATTGAACGCTTCTCCATTCGATCGAACCATTCTCTGCTAAACCTTATTTTGTTGCTTAGTTCGAGTGAACTCAGAAGTGTTACGGCATACACCCTGATCCATGTGGATTCGATCCCTAAACTACTACGAGAGTTTGTGCACTTGCAGGATTATTTTAAGTGAACATTTAATCCCCATCAATTATTTCTTGGATCTATTTCGAACCTTGAACCCGGAAATCAAGAAGAGGTTTTGCAGGCAGTTCCGAGTAAGGTAAATGATGATATGATTGCAAAACTTATTGGTCATGCCACGAAAGAGGAGATACGGCGAGCTCTATTCTAAATGAACCTAGAGAAGTCTCCAGGGGTGGATGGAATGACTACCCCTTTTTAAGAAAATCTTGGTCGGTGGTAAGAGCGGACTTGGTGGAGTTGGTAAAAAATTATATGGATACCGATTCTTTTGATAAACGATTGAATTTAACAAACATATGCCTCATTCCCAAGATGGGTTGGCGGAGTAAAATGCAGGAGGTTCGGCCTATTAGCCTTTGTAATGTCGGATATAAAATTATAACGAAATTTTTGTGTGAAATATTCAGGGGGCTTCTACCGAGTATAGTATTATAAACACAACTGGCTTTTGTGGTGGGACGATTAATCTCTGATAATATATTGATTGCTCATGATATCTTCCATAGACTTCGTACAAATAAATCGTGTATCGACAAGTTTCTGGTGGTAATAACGAATATGAGTAAAGCTTATGATAGGCTCGAGTGGAAGTTTATTGAAGTGCTCTTGTGGAAATTTGGTTTTACTTATAATTGGATAACATCGGTAATGTGGTGTATAAGGTCGGTACAATATAAGGTATTTCTCAATGGGCAGCCAAAGGGCCACATTATACCACATATGGGACTACGGCAAGGTGACGCTTTATCACTGTATCTTTTTATCCTTTGAATGGAGATCATAATAGCGAATATTCAAAAAGCATAATTGGATAATAGGTTGACCTACATTGAGGTAGCTACAACAACTCCGTCTATAACCCATTTGTTATTTGCGGATGATAACCTTTTCTTCTGCCGAGCTACATAAGAGCAATGTTAGGGAATGGTGGACCTCTTAAAACAGTATGAGTTGGCCTCGGGTCAACAAATTAATTTGGACAAATCATCGGTCCTTTTCGGTTATAAAGTGCCCAAGGTGACTCACACTGAGTTACACCAAGTGCTGGGTATAACAATGCTAGGTGGCATAGATCCGTATCTAGGTTTTCCAGAGAGTCTGGGTTGACAAAAAACTGAAATGTTTGCTTATATGAGAGATCGTATACAAAGAATGATAACGGGTTGGTTCTCCAATCTACTTTTGCATAGAGGGAAGGAGGTGCTAATTAAATATGTGACCCCAACGATACCTACTTATGTTATGTCGTGTTTTCAGTTACCGAAATCGGTCACCACCAAAATGATGAGTCATGTGGCTCAGTTTTGGTGGAGCTCAAATGGTAATCGAAGGGGAATGCATTGGAAAGCATGGAAAAAACTATGTCGGAAAAAACAAGATGGAGGGCTAGGCTTCCGCACTATGGAGGATTTCAATACGGCATTGCTTGCTAAAGAGTTATGTCGGCTCATTGATGCACTTGAATCTCTGTTTGCCGGAGATTTTAAAGGTCGTTATTACCGGCACACGCATCCTTTGGATCCAATAAGAATTTACTCACCATCGTATGGTTGGAATAGTATCATTTCTGCACATGGCTTAGTCCAGAGTGGTTCGATAAAACGAGTCGGATCGGTCGCAACCATTTCAGTGTGGATAGATCCATGGATACCATCAGATAAACCAAGGCCAGTGGAAGGGCCATGGAGTTTTTTCTACCCAGATCTTACAGTTAATCAACTCTTGGACGAGACTAAGAGATCGTGTACATTTATCTTCTTAAAAACATATTGGCCCCACCCAATGTGGAGCTTATATGCAGGCTGCGGATTGCTCGTACCCCCATACCTGATACGTTCGGATGACATTTCTCAAAAACTGGGAAGTGCAAAGTTAAATGGGGGTATAGATTGGAATACGAAAAATGGTGTAAGCTGGAAAATATTACGTTGAGTTATGTAGCTGATCAAATATTGTGATTATACTATATAAAAATATCTACATATAGATACAATATATACGGTTAATATAATTAAATTTTAGTAATTTCTTAACAAAAATATTTATCTGACCTAGATGTTCAACAAATACCAAAACGCCAAAAAAATTAAGTGTGTTTAGAACATGTTTTTTTTGTAGAACCATTACATCTAAAGAAATAACCACGATGTTCATAAACCGGGCTGATAACATTTAAAATTACAACTATTTATTTCTACAACATTAAAAATTTCAAAATAATCTCCTAAACTAAATGTCCTAAACTAAAAAAAATATAGTATTCTAACAATCACAAGTATTTTTTGCTCGTAAATTGTTTTGCTCGTAAAAAGTCTTTTAATCTACAAAATAGAAATTGATGGTGACACTAAAACAATATAGAGAAATTTGGTTATCAATATGGGTTGGGAAATTTTGAAAAATATCACTTTGGAAACACTCATTTCTAAAACTACTACTTTTGGTATATTTCAAAACTACCATCATTTACTAAAGCTATTTTTCATTACAAAATAAAAATTTGCTAGGATTTAGGGTTTTAGAACTTTGGGTTTAGTAAAATTATAGAGTTTAGGATTAGCTTAGGGTTTCTAAGGTTTAGGTTTTACGGTTAAACCCTTAAAAATTAGGGTTTAATTGTTATGATTTAGGGTTTTTATTTTAGGGCATTAGGGTTTATTATTACTGCAAAGATTTTTTGGGGTTTATGATTTTAGGGTTTAGGGTTTTTAAACCCTAAAACCTTATAAATAATTAATATATAAATAGTGGTATTTTTGAAAATTCACCCCTTCCAATGATATTTTTGAAAATAGTGCACCAAAAGCGGTAGTTTTAAAATCTCCCGTATGGGTTTTGCAAATCGTGGCAAGACTAAAAAAGTTAATAAAACTTAAAAAGTTTATGAAGATGGAGACATAGTCATTTCATTTAGTGAATTAACATACAAAACTTAACCCGAGTTGTCTTATCTAATTAAATACTTATTAAATACTTATTTAATTAAATAATTAAAAACTTAACATTCACATGAAATTAATTTTGGTATTTATAATGACTTCATATCTCTATGGGTCATAACACTCTAAACCATTTCTTGTTTATTTCCTTTCTAGCTTAGTAATTGGGTTCTAAAGATCCATATGGTTACTCTAAAAACTTTACGGATCTCTTGAACAGCCGATAAGAGATGAACGCTCCAGAAATTTATTCTCATATGACACATGCAAATCAAATTAATTCACCACAAATACAGTTACTTAGTATTCAATATAGTGATGCTCAAAATGTAGGTGAGAACTCACCCGAAGACCGTAGGGAAGCTAGATACATATGAAGTGTCCCTGAAAAAAAAATGTGACCGTCAGTGCATGGTTAAACACCAATACAGATGCAATCATGGGGAAGGACCAAAAAGCATGAACATTCCGGAAACGAGTTGCATCATCTTATTTTAAATTTATTGTTTTAAATCTGTTTAAATTTTTTTGTTAAATTTGAAATTTATTATTATCCCTAAAAAACACATCCCCACAAATATATTATATATTTTTCACAATTGTGTAATGACATGATTACACTATTTAGTCACAAAATCATGTAAACGTGTGGTAAGTATTCACAAAAAATGTGTCAAGGTATGATATAATATAACCAACAAATGTTCCAGAATTTAGTGACAAATTGCTACATGATAAGTTGTGGCAATCCAAAAGAATTTTTCACAAAACATGTTACGGCAATATATGGCAATTAATCACAAAACATATTTGGCAAAAATTGTGTTTTGATAATTTGTGGTAAATTACAAAGATATGCAAGGTAGTAATGCGTGAAAAAACTTGCCAACTATGTATTCGTGGTAATCAAAGACATATTTTGCCATGGACATTGGTTTCGCAAACCGCGGCAAGATTGAAACAATTAACTAAAATTTTTAAAAAATTATGATGATGGAGA
>OVAP01002878.1:0-18118 GCA_900406295.1 Aurinia saxatilis
GTTTGTAAAGCACTAAACCCTAAGCCTACAAGATTTAAGCCCTAAATTAAATCTTGAATCAATCTTAAATCCAAAAAAGTATTTTTGAAAGATAAATGAGAGTATTTTTTAAAGGGACACGTTGAAAAGGGCATTTCTCTTAAATATATTAAAAATAAAATTTAAATCCATTAGAATTACATTTACACAGTTTTATCCAAAGAATAATTTGAAAGAAACCGTCCATTTGCAGCATACAAGTCAAAATGCCAAAACTTAATAGTTAATAGGAATGTCCACCTTTAACATATCCAATATAATATTTGGTTATTTGTTAACAAGAAACCTTTCAAAGTTAACAAGAAGTTTTTTTTATCGTTACCAGGAACATATTTATTACATGAGCAAATACAATCAATTTAACAGTTCTGATGTGATGAGTCCATTGATGTGATAACAATGCTAAAGTCACCAGATCACATAACAATCAATTTAACAGCGGATGGACTTTAACGGGAACTGGTTTGAAATGCCGAAGAGCGATCCTTCTTGACTACCAACTTGCTTTAGTGAAAAAGGCCAACCGAGTGGCCAAGGCTGCTTGTTCATGAACTCGAAGACGCAAGTATGAGATGATCATGGTCGCTCGTGTTGGAGAAATTTACATGAACCCTAAGACCTTCAAACATATAGATAATCAAATAATATATTCATAAGAAGGTTTATAGAATTACCTGCGTTCATAGTTGCAAAGTGAAAGTGTTCTTCCATGGATGAACTCTTGAATAGAGGATGAACAGCTTAAGGTAGGTTATTAGATTTCTCTCTCCTTGCCTAGAGCTTTTAGGTGTTGTTTTCTTAAGTTTTGCAAATATGATGGTCTAGTGGCAAGTATTTATAGGTGGAAAGAGGACCTAATTCCTCATTAGTATTTCCATCGATTTAATTTCAACCATCCATCAAGGTAGAGATTATTAGGAATTACTCCATTATTTCCAATATATTTGGACACCAATAACATTAAATAATAACATTATTCCAATAGAAAATGGATAAATATAAGACCATATTATAGGGAAGAATTATTTCTTACAATCTCCCACTTGGTCGTTAGTAAATCCATTAATATTTTCTTTATGAAATCATAAGGCCGACATAATACGTTATTACTTTATTTCATTCATTTGGTCATCATAAGTGTCTTGGCTAATCTAGTAGGTAATGAGAGTCATGGCGGGTTCCATGTACTACTACATTAATCACCTTCATAGCTAGACCATAAACATAAGTAGGAGTATCATAATGGTCCATTTTATTTCTTTAAATACAGACTCATTATGTTATAATAAAATCCAAACAACAATAATGTGTGTGCACATGGAAAACGGAATATATAGATCAAAGATGAAAAAATCATAAGAGAGCTCATATAATTGTCAAATATAGGCTAGTTATAAGCAAACAACATAGTTATAAGCTATCCACAAAACCCATACTTTCAGCATGCTTATGAATTAGGTCTTTGGAGGTAATGCTTTCATAAATATGTCTGCAACTATAACTATAATGCTTAAGTGTTCAAGGACAAACGTTTCTCTTTAACATCTTACTTTAACGACAAATATTTAAACATAATGTCTACATTATTGGATCTTTTAAATATTGTCGGTTGCAGTTGTGGTTGTCACATAAAGAGTAAAACCTTGTTAACAATACTTAAGATTTCAAACTCANGTGTTCAAGGACAAACGTTTCTCTTTAACATCTTACTTTAATGACAAATATTTAAACATAATGTCTACATTATTGGATCTTTTAAATATTGTCGGTTGCAGTTGTGGTTGTCACATAAAGAGTAAAACCTTGTTAACAATACTTAAGATTTCAAACTCAGATATTTCTGCAAGCATGTTTTTATTAATAGAATCCACGTAATATGCCACATACTCATATAAAATAATGGATTAATAAAGCAAATGCAATGGAAGGCTTTCCCATAATATGGCACATCTGTGGAGATACACATAGCCGAGAATGCAGTGCCTAAAACCATAATATCCACCAAACATGAGAAAGAAAATCCAACCATATGTGGATGTGTTTATTTTCAGTATATGTGCATATACGTACTTGTTTCTTTAGTGTATCTCAAAAACTCTGATTTGCAGTTTCCCAATATTAGAAGAACACATCATCATGCCAAAAGTTTCAAGAACTTTTTGATATATGACTTCTAAGACAATTATAATTCCAAGTGATCTATCATGGAATATTTACTTCCTATCACATAGGATGTTTCACTCATATACTTTATTTAATGTTCTTAAAAAATATTTATTAGTCTCGTGTAATAGACGAAGATCATTACTGGTGTATAAGATATCATTATCATACAATACTAAATATATGGACTTACTCCCACTGATAAGGAGGTACATACAAGGTTCTAAAATGTTTTATTTAAAACAAAAATTTCATGATGGTTTCGTCAAACTGTAACCATTTCCTCAAAATTTGTTTCAGTCAATATTAATTACAATGTTGCATTAAGAAAGATAGTTTTCACACTCGATCATCATGAGCTACTAATGCCATGATAATTCTGAAATAATATTTCCTGAACATAAGGAAAATGTCTCGTTATTAGTGATAACTTATTGCTGATAAAACTCTTTGGCTACAAGTTTAGCTTTATATCATTCAGTACTAGTCAAATAACTGAATAACATCTCAAACTTCAGTTTCAGCCATCAAAATTATATTATCCTTTATGTCAACATTACATTTATCATAATTAACATCTTGAACGGCTCATTAATAAAAACCATTTCTGAATATCCCTTTCAATATATTCTACTTGATAAAGCATGTGGTCATAAGAAATAGCAGATATTCTCTAACGACCGATCTTCTTAGTGCTAGTTCTTTTTATGCTTTAAGTATAAGATAATAACTGATGATATTCTTTTCATATAGTGGTGGATCATTCACTGGATTTTTCTCATTGTTTAACCATTCAACAATGAAAGAAAAAAAAATTACCAGTATCTTTCAAAATGGGTAAAGGGATATTTACCCAAATTTCATCACTCCCACTAATATCGCTATTCTTAAAGAATCTATCAATATTGGTTTCTAAGATCTATATCTTTTGGACTTCTCAGGGTAATTAATAAAGAAACCACTGATCATTCTGAATTCCAGTTTTGCTTTCATGTGGCTTTATCTTGCTTTAACTGGACATCTCCGAATGCAGAGATGTGACATACTACGTTTCCAGCCTTTCCAAAGTTCAAACGAATTATTTAGAACTACTTTGCTAGGAACCATTTTCAAGATATGGACTGTAGTTCATAATGTATCCACCCATAAATATATAAATAAGCTAGATGACTCATCATGGATCTAACCATTCCCATATAAGTACAATTATGCCTTTCAACTACACCATTCTGTCAGGATAACCATGCATTGTGTACTATGCATTGATTCCTAATTTCCGGAGAAGTTTGATAAAATTGTCAGGATGTTGTCCTCACTAATTATATCTGCCATAAATGCACTACCTCTATCTAACGTTATGATATGCACTTTTCTATCTAATCATCTCTCGATTGCTATAATGAATAATTCTAGAATATTCACAGATTGAGACGTTTCATGCAATAGATAGAAATAACAATGTGAATAATCATCAATAAAGGTAATGAAAGTACCTTTCACCTCAAAAAGATGGAACGGTAATGGTCTGCAAGTATATATATGTATGATTTCAAGAAGCTGGATACTTTTTGTGACTACTCTTTTAATGTGTTTAGTTTAATTATCCTTAATGCAATCTATTACACTTTTTACTATTGGTAAAATCAAGCTCCATAAGGGCTCCATCTTTTACCAACCTCTTAATTATTGCACTAGGAAATGAGGCCACAAGAAATATGAAACATTTGGATATGCTATATTCTTAAGGTTACCATGAACATGCATTGTGAGATGTGATTCAAAAGATTGATCATCCAAATTGAATATGAAAGACCATCAACTTATATTCAGAACCAGTTCTATTATGATTCATAATAAATTGAAATAATCACTACATAAAATTAACCGATCAAGTTTGCTTAATGAAACTAAATTCTGGAAAATAATGGAACTTTAAGTGTCAGAATTAAATCCTAACAAATCTATTATCCATAAGTAGACAAAGTGCCAATAATTCAACTAGTGCTTGTCTTGATTTCCTTAGTTTCCTTAAAACATGTACAATAATACAATTATCAGTCCACCAATTTGTAAAGAAAAGTAACATTAGGTTCGAAAAAATCTTACAAAACCCCATAGAATTTTCTTTCATTTCAAAATATTCGTTTCTCTTATGGCAACTTTATAAAAGTGTGTAGAGTTGTTTTTTTTTTTTTTTTCTTCTGCCACCTTTCTATGCCTTTTTCTTCTCATGGACTATAACCATTAATTTTTTGCGGTGTTCTTTCATGACTTACTTAATGTCTTTACCCAACTATCGGTTTAGCTTCTTGTGCATAATGGGCAACTCTTATACCTTTGGCAATATATATTCTCCTATAGTACCAACTTGTTATTAACCAAATCATCTGACATCGACTTTTCATCATGACATTATATTGATTTTGAAGTGCCCCATAATAAGGAGATAAAGAATTCAGGATAAATTGGACAAGAACTAATTCATCCATGCATATTCCTTATTTTTGAAGCTTAGTCGCCAGGTTGGTCATTTTAATGCAATTTTCATGCATAAACCATGTGCTATAAGAACTGCCATAAGTATCTACTTAAAGATTCATTATATTCTTAAAATATTCTTTTATGATTGCCAGATAAGCCTTAGCTTTTTCTGCAACTGGAAGGGAAGTTTTGATGTTGCAAGCAATTATCATCCTTAAGGACATAATGGTCAGCATGTTCGCTTTCTCCCACGCTTTATGGAGAACGTTTTCTTTCTCAGTACTATCCAAGATGAGTGGGTGTAGCTCCTTCTCACGAAGGGCCAAATCCAGTTCTCGTACTCCCAACGTGAACTCAACTTTCTCTTTCCAATTTGAGAAGTTGGTTCCAGAGAGGATTACAACATTAGAGACCATGGATGACAAGGTAGCGGGGAAATATATATGGTGCATTTTAGAGATACAACAAGTTTTGATTAGGCTTCATAATCAACACCATAAATTATTTATGTATATTGAATGCACATGACAAGAAATTCTAGTGTTCATGCGGGAATCACGTTAATCTCATAAAAGTCATTGTGCATAAGACTTTATTGAATGATGTATTGAATTACTCAGACTAATTTAAATTATCTATGGATATTTGTAGTCTACACAATACAACATTCTAAGTTATTGATTATATCTCATGTGTATAGTCCACCTGTGGGTAACTAAGTAATACATGAGAATATCAAAAGTTATTTAAATAATGGTTTTTATGGACAAACTATGATAGAATAAAGTTACTGTGGTGATATCTAAATCCTGATTTTGCACGTTAAACCAATGTTGTCACAAATTACGCATAACTCGTTAATATATATATATATATATATATATATATAATAAAAATTGGTTTGGTGCAAACAATAAATCATAATCTTTAAAACCTTTTTCAAGGTATTCAAAATGTTTTGTCTTTGTACATTAAAGATTATGATTTAATGTGTGAATAATTAATCGCAACACTCATAATGCACATAATAATTTCAAAACGGTTGCTGCACTATTAATGCATAGAACAAATATTTTTAAATTGTCTAAAAACGTTTTAAGGTGATAATTAAACCCAACTTTTATTGCTTACCAAACGTTTTTGAAAACTTGAAGAGTTATGTCCAGAACAATTTTATTTTGTACGAATTATGCACAAAACTTAAACTTTATCATTAGCTTTTGCACAGATTATGCACGAAAATATGTGAAAACTTAACGCATATACTCACAAAAGTGCACAAATTATGAACATTGCAATTATGTTCTAAANAAATCTGATTTTGCACGAAATAAATTTTCATAGAATGTACTGATAATGTACAAACACAAAATTAACAAAATCAAATCAACAAAATCTTGTTTTCTACATCTATCATCTTCCATATTCAGTTTATAAATCTATTATTCTTAATGGATTAACTAAATGTTTACAACCATGCTCTGATACCACATGTTGGAGAAATTTACATGAACCCTAAGACCTTCAAGCATATAGATAATCACATAATATATTCATAAGAAGGTTTATAGAATTACCTGCGTTCATAGATGCAAAATGAAAGCGTTCTTCTCTGGATGAACTCTTGAATAGAGGATGAACAGCTTAAGGTAGGTTATTAGATTTCTCTCTCCTTGCCTAGAGCTTTTAGGTGTTGTTTTCTTAAGTCTTGCAAATATGATGGTCTAGTGGCAAGTATTTATAGGTAGAGAGAGGACATAATTCCTCATTAGTGTTTCCATCGATTTAATCTCAACCATCCATCAAAGTAGAGATTATTAGGAATTACTCCATTATTTCCAATATATTTGGACACCAATAACGTTATTCCAATAGAAAATGGATAAATATAAGACCATATTATAGGGAATAATTATTTCTTACAGCTCGTCCTTTGATCCAAGCTCCAAATCTCCCATCTAAATTTCTTGCCGCTTGTCCCACTTGTTGGTGAAAAATATGTGAAGATGAAGCCATAAACATGAAAATTATTTGTTTTCAATAATTATGTAGTCGTTAGCCATGTTTATTGCTTATTTGGAGAATGCCGGTTTTTGTTCTCTATTCCACAAGTTGGTATTGATCTGTTTCTTTTTTCTTTTTCTTTTCTTTTTTTGATTTTGTTCTGGTTATTTATCTTTTGGTTAAAATAGTTCTTATGGTTAAAAAAGTATCTATTTCTGTGATTTTGAAACATTTTATTTATTGCACAGTTACATAAATAACTCTACGTCTGTGTTACTGCATACATGTATCATTGGCGTATCCAGAATTTTTTGTTTGCTAAGGTCAATATATAATTTTTAAAAATATATATTTTTAAAAATTCTTAATAATATAAAATTATGATGCAACAATACCCTACGAGCTTTCATATTTTGAAATCTGGTTACGACGGTCCCATTGTGGTGGTTAGATTTCACCCTCTAAGATTGATAGCATGAAAACGACTAAGTATTTTCGTCANGTACATGTATCATTGGCGTATCCAGAATTTTTTGTTTGCTAAGGTCAATATATAATTTTTAAAAATATATATTTTTAAAAATTCTTAATAAAATATAAATTATGATGCAACAATACCCTACGAGCTTTCATATTTTGAAATCTGGTTACGACGGTCCCATTGTGGTGGTTAGATTTCACCCTCTAAGATTGATAGCATGAAAACGACTAAGTATTTTCGTCAAGTCACAAATATCGGCTAACAAGGTTTCCTCCGAAGCATCAAACACTCCACGCAGAGCATCATGGGTAGCACATTGCCTTCGGAGATCGATGCTACGGCCAGCAAAGTGTCGTAGGCCATGAATCGAGCAAGCAACACGCAAGATGCGAACCACGAGCTGTGTATGGGTTGCATGTTTCTCTATGTGATCAAACATGCGACCAAACGAGCACCGTAGGTCGCAGGATGATCACACAAAGAGAACATGCGACCTATGAAGCCTTACAGGTCGCAAATTGAGTTCACTACGGTACCATCAAATCCATACGATGTTCTATGAGCCTTGGAACATCTTCAAAGATTAATCATGCGGCTTACAATGCATTGTAAAGTCCCGAATCAAGCTTGGCGAAGCTTCCGAGACCCAACTAGCATGCTTGGATCGCAAGAACTTCCCGCGATACAAACATAATCATTTGGGCCGTGGAATATCATCAAAAAACTTCCCGCGACCCAACAAGCATGCTTGGGTCGCATGTTCTCTTCACAGGGAGTTCCCGCGACCCAAACATCATTATTTCGGGTCGTAGAACGTTGCCAAAACACTTCCCCTGATCCAACAAACATGCTTGGATCGCAGGTTCTTTTCACATGGAGTTTTTGCGACCCAAACATCATCATTCGGGCCGCAAAACATCGTTAAAACACTTCCCGCGACCTAACAAACATGCTTGGGTCGCAAGTTCTCTTCATAGGGAGTTCCTGTGACCTAAACATCATCATTCGGGTTGGGAACGTCGTCAAAACGCTTCCCGCGACCCATATGTTCGTCGTAGCTCGCAAGATAGCTTCAATAATCTAGTTCAAATGTAATTCCTTGGGTCAAATCAAATAAAATGACTTAGTTCCAACGGGAACATGCGATCCACGAAGTAATCTCAACTCACATCATCATGAAATGTGACCCATAGGATTGAACGGCAATCCTTGAATCTAACGATGCTCTTGAGAAACTAAATGGTCCAATACTTCCTTACGGGCCGACATCCGAACAAAGCCTTTCGACGAATCATGCACCATACTAGAAGATTCGAAGACGCGGCTATGAAAAAGGAAGTTTTCCTTTGTTCCAAGACGAAAAGGAAACCTTACAAAGGATCATCGAAGAAATGGAAGTTGTCTGGTGCACATTAGAAAAATGAAAACTATCCGAGAAGCTATTTACGAGGAAATGGAAGGCCGCCCATGACGAAAAGGAAAAGCCCTAGTCTTAGGACGGTTTAGCTAAGAGTATAAATAGATTGCTAGTCCTAGATCATAAATCATATTCAACTTCTTAGAGCTCTTGCACCTAAAGCTTTGTGGCTGCAAGAGACTTTTGCTTTTTGATTAGCTACAGATTTTCGTTGTAGCTATCAAAACCTTTTGCTAACTACAACTCACTTGAGTAGTTATAATATAGTTTAAGGATTGATCCACAAAGGAAAAATGACTATCACGTTAAGCACATTAAATTCTAATTAAGCTAAAGCAATCAAGTTGGTTTCGTTTTTAAATCTAATAATACATGCAATTAACTAAGTGATCTAATTAAGCAAATAGCTAGGTGATCAAGCAGTAAGCAAAAACAAGCAGCTAAACAAGACAAAAACAATTAAGGAAGCTAAAACCGGTTTAAGAATTCAATAAGGATGAATATTGACCAATGGGTAATGGCAATTGATCATGGATAAGGTTAGCTTAAAAGAAATCAACACCAATCCTAGGCAAAAGACCACTAATGTATAGATGAACCCAAATCTATTTGGTGTTAATCCCTTTGAAAGTCATTAACTGGCTAATTTTCCGGTTGTCAAATTAATGAATTCCAAGCAATAAAACTCAAGCCCAATCAACAACTAAGTACCTTAACTCATTTCTCAATGGCTAAAGTAACAAAGCAAAACAAATTGTTTTTTTCAAGCATTTCATCAAACATTTGGTATGTGTGACAAATGACCAATATCAATTTCAAAGTGATCAAGGAAGAAATAACATTAAGCACACAAGTTGTTTAAGGAAACAAAAATATTAACCAAAACACACAAGATCAACCACTAATTACCCATAAATCTATTAAACCCATCAATCAATAAGAAGACTACTCACACATTATCAAAGACACAAAAGAAATTGAAAGACTAAGCATTATTAAAAGAAGAGATTAATAGTTTTGTAAACCAAAAAATAATCCTTGAAATCTTAAGAACAAGATCTAAAAATATTACAAGAGAGTTTAGAGTTTTTGATAATGATAAGCTTGCCCTTAAAAAAAGACATAAAAAGAGTATTTATGGCTAAATAAAAGGAATTGGGTTGACCCAGAACAAATAGGGTCGGATATGGATCAAATATGGATCAGTCAACAAAATTAATCTAAAGGGCACTCCATATCGGACACTCCAGATTGGGTTGGGGTCCGATCTGGAGATTTCCCAGAAAGTCCGAGATTTTTCTCAACTCTTCTCGCACCCAGATCGGGCCACCAGATTGGGTCAATGCCCGATCTGGAGGTTTGCACAGAAAATATGGGATTTTCTTCTTGGCTCTCAGATCGGACATATGCCCGATTTCAACTCCTTGTTCACCTCCTTGCTCCTTTACTTGCTCATGGGCCCATCTCTTGCTCCATAAACTCCATCCAAGCCTTCGGCATGTTCCACTAACTCCAAAAGGTACCTAAAGATACAAATATGCAATGCAAATGCAAGAATGCAAGAGAAAAATCTAAACATGAACTATCATGCATAACAAACTAACAACAAATGCATGATAAATGAGACTTAAAGACTAGAAAACAAGGTTGAAAACATGCACAAAACACAACATATCACTTTGTATCAATAAAACGACCTTGCTTTAATCTAGTTATTTGTCCATCTTCTTTGTTCGTGTCTTTCTTTTACTTGCAAGTGATTCAATCATAGAGAGTCGAGGATCCCTACAAGTTTTGTTTGACAAGTTTTGGCTGTGTGAATTTCGGTACACACACTGATTTGTAATCGTCTCGATAAAATAAACTAAACAATCGTTCAAAAATTTATCTCTAATTCGGTTGCGATGATTTGTCTTCACGATATTCATTGCTGAAAACACCTCTCAACAGAGGCGGTAGTAATCGGCAAAATCAGAACCAACTTCAAACGTCTACAAACTAAAGGATGTGACATATGTACATGTGTGTGTATTGCGGATAAGGATCGGGTAAGGATTGGGTAAGGTATCTAAAATATTTATAATATTACCTTACGAATACATTTTGGTTAAGGGTCGGGTACGAATCGGATAAAGGTAATTTGGGTTATAAATATTACTACCCAAACGGGTAGTTATGGTAATTAAAATCAATATTCTAATGGGTAATTACAAATAATATTTAAAAAAATGTATTATTTTTATGACAACGTTTACATAAATCACAATTACCCGTTATTAAATGAATCATAATACAAATTTTCATTATCCAAGTCGATAATATTAATTAGGNAAAAAAATGTATTATTTTTATGACAACGTTTACATAAATCACAATTACCCGTTATTACATGAATCATAATACAAATTTTCATTATCCAAGTCGATAATATTAATTAGGCGTGTGCATTGCGGGTAAGGATCAAGTAAGGGTAGGATAAAGATATTCAAAATCTTATCTGAATGGGTAAGGGTCGGGTAAGGGTATCTAATATATTAAAAATCTTACCCGAACGGGTAATTTTTCTTTGTAATGGTCGGGTAATTTGGTTCGGGTAAGGGATGGGGCGGGTTACCCAACCCAAAATGCACAAGCCTGTATATACTTATTTGAATACTGAATACAGAGACTGAATGTTACTAAACAGAAAAATGAATTGCGGCAAGTAAAAACTCTAAAAAGAAAAATTCTCACGTAGGGTAGATCAGTAAAGATTATGAAGTGGATTTATTTTTTGTTTCTAATTATTAAATTGATTACAAAAATAGAGTTATAATAGCTTTGGGCTTGAACAAAAATAAATAAATAAATTTGGTCACATATTTAGTTATATAACTTGGGTCTTGCAAATTAAACTACTTCAAATTAAATCACAGCATAATAGACCATTTTAAACCATATATTTAAATAATTTCAGTATAACTTATTTAAAAAAATAACAAAAGAAAAAAAAGGCAACCTATTGCGAGAGCCGAAATTCTCACAACCAAATACTTGTAAAGTAAATTTTAGAGATTCGTAACTTTCTATAGATGCGAATAATCGGAGACGAATAAGTGTTTAAGTGTTTATGCTTTATTGCTGAAGTAAAAAAGATCGCCATAGAAAGTCTAAGTGTTCTCTCGTGTGAAAAAGAGGTCCCTCAAAATGAATGACTAGCTCTCTTTATATAGAGATTACAATCAAAACCTATATGCACGAGAATAAAGGAAATTCGTATCTATCTTCAATTTTCTTCTTTATCGCTTAGATTCGCTCACGATTCATGTTTATCTTATCCGGCGGTTGCATTGTTCGGTTAACTATCGCAAGCCCGACCCATCTCGTGATGAGGAATCCCAATCCAGCTCGGCCCATTGAGGCGACAAGAAGAGTAGGTCAGCCCACGTCACGAAGAGAGCTTCAGCTCGGCCCACCTGGTGTCAAGGGTTCAGGTCGACCTACGAGAGCTTCGGCTCGGCCCGTCGTGTTGCATGAGGTGCAGGTCGGCCCACGATGGAGCCCGGGTCAGACCAACTGACTCCACCCCAGCTCGGGTCGGACCAACTGACTCCACCCCAGCTCGGGTCGGACCTTATGCTTCACGCCAGTTTGTAGTCATTTAATCGTAAGTGTTGTCATTCACTTCAACTAGTCATCAAATGTTTGCGATCTGGTACTTCAGCTAGCAAGAAATAAAGCTATAGTCGTAGTCGAGAGTAAAATCTCAAAGGCTAGCCGAGTTCCCCGTAGGCAACGGCACCACTTTGATGTAAACGGTTATTGTCTATAAACAAAGACTGATATGCTACAATTCTCCGAAGAGATTGTAGTATAGTATGGGTATCAAATCCAGTCAAGGAAAGTGGATAGTTCTTTGAGCACGATACAATTTAACTATGCTAAATCAACCAAATAGAGTTCAATCAAGTAACAAGCAATAAGTAAAACAAGGAATAAAAGACTAACAAGTAACAAGCAAGCAAGACTAATTCAAGATTTGATAGGAGCTAAAGGCATTGACCAATGGGTGATGGTAATAATGATCATGGACGATTAGAATAAACCTTGTGGAGGTTAGATGTTTACAAATAAAGCACCATCCTAGGCAAAGGACTACTATTTGTAGCTTGACCCAATCCCTTGGTGTCATTATCTTAGATATCATCAAACTTGACTATTTCCCAATATACCAAATTTGATGATAACTAAGCATGAAAGTTCAAGTCCGATCTACCACTAATTAAGTATCTTACCCTTTCCCAAGTATAAGGTGTACAAAGCAAAACATAAGTCAATTTCAAACAAGTATTCCTTCATAACTCAATCCCTTGGTATTATGAATGAAATGACAAGGACCTAGTCTCAAATGATCCCTCAAAAGAGACTAGCATTAACAAGCAATGACTAAATATTTAAGGAAATAAAGCATTCAAAGCAATCTTGTATAATCAAGCAATTCATTAAACACTTCTCTATTGATTTCTCAAAAAGATATAATATTAATGAGCAACACAAGATAAATCTTGGTCATTCAAGCATTCTAACAAACAAGGTGTAATGAAGCCTAGAATATATTTTCCAGTGATACCTCATAAAGAGATAGCATTAATAAAACAAGAAGCAAAGGTAAAACGAGGAAAGTTAAATATCAAGTTCATTCAAGCATTTCATCAAACACCTTGTGTGTGATGAAGCCTAAGATTTATTTTTCATGATACCTCATAGGAAAATAGCATTAATGATCACAAGATACTAGCAATCCTTGAATATTAACCACTAATCCACAAGATCTACACTAATCACCCAATAATCTAACAAAGCCCAAAAGCCAATAGAGGACACTACTCACTCATAACCACAAGATCCATAGAGATTAAGATAAAAAAAANATTAAGGTTTTTCCAAACACAATAATCAAATTCCTCAATTTTAAAATCTAGATTTAAATGGATTACAAAGAGAGTTTTTTTAGTGTTTTTCTCTAAAAAAGATGATGAAAAAGTGATGTTTATCCTTCTCGAGAACGGGTAGTTTAGATTGGGTACTACCCGTTCTCGTGACATATTTCTTCATTCTTCCTTGTTTCTTCACTCTTTGCTTCAATTTCTTGCTCACTTGCTCATCCATTTCCTCCTCAAGCTTCATCCAAGCATCCTCCATGTCCGTTTAGCTCCAAAAGTACATAAAACAATACAAATATGCAATGCAAATGCAAGAATGCAAGACAAAATCCTAAATGCAAGCTAAAATGTACAATGTGAATGAATATGCAACAAACTAACACAAATGACTAACAAATGAGATCAAAAGAAGTAAAAATAAGGGGAAAACATGCATAAAACACTACACATCAAGCAACGACTTCACAACCCTTCCCCGTTTCCCCTTGCCTCCTTCCACCGTTCACAGACACTCATGAAAAGCTCATCTCTAGAATTTTTCCTTCCCCAACTCTCCCACGCCTTTCCCTCTCTCGGTAACTTTTCTTCTTCCGAATACTTCATTTGTATTGAGGGTTATAATTTCAGGGAGCTTAACTCAGTTTGAGGGTTTTACCAAATTACCTCAATATGAGGGTGTTGCCAATTTATCTCAGTATGATGGGTTACCAAATTACCTCAATTTGAGGATGTTACTGATCTGCCTCTCTTTGAGGATGTTGTGTTTTCTTCCCCTTTGTGGCATATTGGAAAGAGAACTTTCATTAATTGCTGCTCTTCAATGATTCTGGATCGCTTGGACTCCAATAGTCCTGAAATCTCCGTTTTGGAGACTATTATCCTCCCACATGCTTCACTTGTTATGAGTGTTATAGTCTCAGGGAGCATTTTGTCGACGATGAGTCTGTCTAAGCAGATCCGAAGATGTTGACCATCTATCGTTCATCAATTGTTATTGTTGACGCCTTATCGATCAAGGAGGCTTTAATCTTTCCTTGTGGCTTCAATCAAGACGGTAATGCAAAAGAAGTTTTCCTTCTCGGTTGCCTTTGTATGGTTGCTACTTCGGTTGAGCTCGTGAACTCCCACTTATCCTCTTATCTCTAATTGAATTTTCTTCGCTTTAGCTTTATTGTATGCTCGACCAGGATATGGGTTTATGCTTTTGTTTATTTGGCATCAAGTAGCTTTGTATCCTCTCCAAGTATAGGTTAAACTCTTTTAATTTGAATGAAAGCTTTGGTTTTAAAAAAAAAGAATTATTCTTCACAAATTTCCTAACAGTCTTGGGATCTACTATTTCAGATTTGCTTAAAATTTTTCCCAAGCGTAAATATTTCCTACTTCAGTTTAAAACCAGTTTCAGTCGATTTTCTTACTTGTTTTTGTTAGTCATATTATTTATTCAGTTAGCTTGGATTCTAGGTCCGTTTAGACTCATGTTAATTTTTTCCTTTCTATAAATTGGTATTCTGACCTATGTTTATTTGAATTCTAGGTCCAACAACACTATGTTAAAAGAATCCCTCCCATTTTGACCCATGTTAATTTTTTTACTTTTTATAAAGTGATATTTTGACTTAATTTGAATTCTAGGCCCAACATTATGTTAAGAGTCCCCTCTTCATTTTATTTGGTGCAACAAATTAAAAGATCTTGACAACTAGTCCGGATAGATTTCTGTAAAGGAAATTAGACTTGGCTCGGAATAGATATATTTCTATAAAGTTTACATGCAATTTTCATTGTAATTTTTTTATTGAGAACTCGGACAAAATCATTTCATTTTGAACGAAAATAGAAATATTTTTGTTTATTTATATGTATTGGAAAAACAAAATTTATGACCATGTCAAATTTTACAAGTATTGAAAAAAAGAAAGGGAGAATATCCAAAATACCAATAATCACTTAAGTAGTTCCTTCAATACCATTCAAGGTAGAAAAATTTCTTCAATACCATCATTTAACAATAAAAAGACTAAAATGCCCTTTATTTAATCTGGCCAACTTAAAAGAGAAAAAAAAATAAAAGGGGCAAAAATTTCATAAAATCATTTTCTTTTCCACTTNTGTTCCTTCAATACCATTCAAGGTAGAAAAATTTCTTCAATACCATCATTTAACAATAAAAAGACTAAAATGCCTTTTATTTAATCTGGCCAACTTAAAAGAGAAAAAAAAAATAAAAGGGGCAAAAATTTCATAAAATCATTTTCTTTTCCACTTCTTCGCGAGAACTTTTCACCTGAATCTTCTCGCCGAAATCATCTCGCTGGCATCTCCTATTTCGCCAAAACCACTCACGGATTGCATATCCATCGTCGTCTCGAGACCATCACCAACCCAACACAAAACCACCACCACCTTATTCGTCTTCTTCTTCCTTCAAATTCCCGAATCCGAGTCTCACTTCTTTGCTTAAGAGGTTAGCCGATCAGACTATTGGTTTCGTGATATGGATTCATCCGTGTGTCTAGTATACACTCGATATGATCATGGTGATCCAGATCTGGTTGTTGTGTACGGTTTTGAATTTTTTGATGTGTGGGTTTTAGTTTTATGAGTTTAGTTTAGGAAGATCTTCCTAAAACCTGCATTTACACTTGTTAACCATCTATGTCTTTTAAAAGGGTAAACATGGGAGATCATTTTCCACAGACTACTGCATTACTGCATTATAGGTCTTGGTGTTATCTCGTGGCCTTGATTGATGCATCTAATTAGATTTTTCTTAGAGTTTAGGAAGGCCTTACTTTTTTTTTTTTGTCAACAGGAACGCCTTTGTAAAGCCTGCATTTAACACTTGTTAACCGTCTATCTCTTTGTTTCTCTGCCATATAGGTTAACACTTAAAGTTTTGATTTTTGTGTACGTATTTTGTATGTGTGAATGCATATACTTTGAGTTTCTTATAGTTTAGGAAGGCCATCCTAAATTTTGCATTTAATACTTTGTTAACCGTCTACCTCTTCCTTTTCCTTTTATACAGGTAAACATGGGAGATTATTTTTCTCAGAGCATACCACTGCCTCCACTCAGATACAAATTCGGTTCAGAACCAACAGAAGGAGCAAGGATAAAGTGTTACTCCAATTTTAGTGTTGTGAAAACTTTGAAACAGATTCTTGGCTGTCAAGAATTTTAACGAGTAGAGAAATCTTTTTTGGGACCATTAATTGCGGCAAAAAAATAAATTTTGCGTTTTTCGCTAGTTTAGTTCATTTCTTGTTGACAAGGAGCCTTTTGACAAAGAAGAAAGATGAGTTATGGTGATTCAGATGTGGATTTCTATACATGTGTATGGATATGAATTTGAGCTTTTAGGAAGACCTTCCTAAAACCTGCACTTAACACTTGTTAACCATCTAGCTCTTTTTTTTCACTTGATTCATATTTCATGGCTATCCAGATTTGATTTTTTGTGTGGATTAAATCACACAATCACTATTTGTTCGAGATTTTTAACGAGGGACTCGATACAAAGAGTGAAGCACAAACAGAAAGAACTAGCAAGAGGTTGTTTTGTATTGATTGAGAGTAAGGATCTTTCGTAGCGTAAGCTGTTTTAGGGTTTTGCTAGGCTAGAAAGAGATGATCTACAAGTTTAACATAAGGAAGTATATATACAGAATATGCCGACTTAGAGATATGTTTAAACTCCTAGATCTTCTTGTATCTTTCCGATTCTTCTTGCCTTTTCCCTTCAGGTCGGCTCATTCCTCTGGGCTTGAGGCCTCTTTACTTTGGGCTGCTCGGCCCACCGTTGTATGCTGGTAAGCTCGGCCTTCGGGGAATGACAGGAGTGGGCCGAGGACATGGTTCTGTTATTTCCTCGGCTCACCGCAATGGATACAGGTTTTGCCGAGGACAAGCTATCGATCGTGTCCTCGGCTATGTGTGTGCTGGATTATGCCGAGCACATGAACTGGCTACCGTCCTCAGCATATCCAGAGATAAAGGTCGTGGTTCAAAGCTGACCACGGACATGGTTCGGATAATGTCCTTGGTTTCGTGATCGTGCCGAACTATGCCGAGCTCATGATTTGGTTAATGTGCTCGGTATGTTCAGCTATAGAAGCAACGCCGAGGAAGTGACTCAAGAGGACCTCCTCGTCATTTTATCACAACGTGTTTGGCCGAGGTCATCCTCGGCCTGGATAAGCGGAGACTTAGTTATTTATTTCAACTGTTCGCCTTTAGATATCAGGTGGGAGATACTTGACCCCCACAGTTAGCCNGACTGTTCGCCTTTAGATATCAGGTGGGAGGTACTTGACCCCCACAGTTAGCCCCCCCTGAAGCTCGCTTGACTGTACTCAGTTTGTGCAAGATGAAGCCGAGCTTGGAGGTTGCGGTTTTAATTCCCGGAAGGTGAACAGTTTCTCGCATGTTTTTGAGGCAAACATTTGAGTTTCCCTTGAGTCTATTTAAGCTCTCCTTCATTCCTCATTTTCATTACTTCGCATTTTCAGTAGAGAAACTTGAAATTCTGTCTCTCAAGGTATTCTCTCTGTTCTCTCTATTCAAATTTTTTTAGGGTTCCTAACTCTCTTAGTGAATTCCGCTGAC
>OVAP01002879.1:0-18117 GCA_900406295.1 Aurinia saxatilis
AACCCTACTAATCTGGAGGAACTTCTAAGTGAAATCCCATGCATGGTAACTGAGGAGATGAACACGAAGCTATTAGAACCAGCTACAGAGGCAGAAATCCGAAGAGCACTCTTTAAAATGCACCCCGAAAAGTCGCCAGGACCTGATGGGATGACAGCGTTGTTCTATCAAAAGTCGTGGTCGGTCATAAAAGGTGATCTGGTGATTTTGATTAATAAATTCCTGGAAGAGGGATCCTTTGATAAGCGGCTGAACATAACCAACATATGTCTAATACCAAAAAAGGAACGACCAGATAAAATGACGGATTTCCGGCCCATTAGTCTTTGCAATGTGGGGTATAAGATCATTTCAAAAGTGTTGTACGAACGATTAAAGTTAATTCTGCCCTTTATCGTCTCGGAAACCCAATCGGCCTTCGTCGCAGGCCGACTCATTTCGGATAATATTTTGATCGCCCAAGAGATGTTCCATGGACTACGCACTAATAAGCCGTGTAGTGATAAATTCATGTCCATCAAGACAGATATGAGTAAGGCTTATGATCGGGTAGAATTGTCTTTTATTGAAAACTTATTGCGTAAACTAGGCTTCTCGGAATGGACATCTTGGTTAATGTGGTGCATTACATCGGTTACCTACAAGATTTTGATCAACGGTGATGCCAAGGGTAATATCACACCACAGCGGGGCTTGAGACAGGGTGACCCTTTATCCCCGTACCTATTCATTTTATGCACAGAGGTCTTAATAGCAAATATCAAGAAGGCGGAACAAAATAATCTCTTAACAGGGATAAAAGTTGCGACTAAAGCTCCATCTATTACTCATCTTTTGTTTGCTGATGACAGCCTTTTTTTCTGTAAGGCCACAAGTGATCAATGCTTGACTATCCTGGATATCTTACGGCGGTATGAAGATGGATCGGGTCAAAAAATAAATTTAGATAAATCATCAGTTCAGTTCGGACATAAGGTAAAAGTGCCTCTCCGAACTGAATTACACCAAGTTCTAGGTATTGCAAATCTCGGGGAATGGGGAATTATTTGGGTCTACCGGAGAGTCTAGGTGGATCGAAGTGCAAAATCTTTGCGTTTTTACGGGAACGCATCCAACAAAGAACAACGGGATGGTCTTCGTCACTTCTATCAAAAGGAGGCAAAGAAATACTCATTAAATCGGTGGTGACTGCACAACCAACTTATGTTATGTCATGTTTTTGAATACCCAAAGAAATAACAAAAAAAATCACAAGTGTGGTTGCTCAATTCTGGTGGGGTTCGGGTGGACGATATAGGGGAATGCATTGGAAAACTTGGCAAAAACTCTGTCGGAAGAAGAAAGATGGGGGCCTTGGATTTCGAATACTCGATGATTTTAATACGGCCTTACTTGCAAAGCAATTATGGTGATTAATTGATGCCCCCCGAATCACTTTTTGCAAGGGTGTTCAAAGGAAGATATTATCGATACTCTGACCCTTTGAACCCAGGGAATGTCTACTCCCCCTCTTATGGTTGGAAGAGTATCTTTTCGGCAAAAGATTTAGTACAACAGGGACTCATCAAAAGGGTGGGGTCTGGAACCTCAATTTCAGTTTGGACAGATCAGTGGATTCCGGATACAACCCCACGACCTGCAAGGGGTCCCGGTCGGAAATTATAAATTATTTATGTCGTGGAAGTTTACACCTCCTCCTTAATTCTACGAAAAATTGTACATTCTAAATTATTGTTTAAATTATACCGTTATTATGCTCAAATCTTTTTTTTTCTCAAAGGTTGAATCATATTTCATTAGAAGCTAAAATACAAAAAATCATTATTAATTTCATGTATAGTTATCATGTTAAATTTAATCAACCTTGAATTTTCTGTTCTTGATGTCACACAAAAAACTTATTTAGCATAGACATTAGATACAAAGAGACACCACCAATCGGTCGAACTAAGGCTACGGCCATAATATTTTACATCACCACCTACAAAATTGTTTACAAAATCTTAAACCTTGCCAAACTAGTGTGTGGTCACACAACCAAAACTTGTCTTTAAAATATTTAGGGATAGTCGATTATAACTCTGTGAATCACTCGAAAGAAATAAAACTGAAAGCAATGGAAAAAGATGAAGGAAGTGGGGTCGTTTTATTGATAGAACTCTCCGAGGTTACACGTTACTCAGAGATTTTGAGATATCAGAGAATGATCTAAGACCTACGACTTTAGATCCTATATATATATTACTAGCTAAACCGTCTTGGGGTCCAAGCTCCTTGTGGGCCGTCTTTCCTTTTCCTTCGATATACTTCCCTTTCTCCGATAGTGTTTGGGCTTGTTTCCTTTTCTCCGAGATGTACTGATGATACTCGCTCTCGAATCTTCTTGCTTGACGGCGCTCGGATTATTTTTTAGGGTTGTCTTGATGAAAGACGTAAATGGGCCCACAACATGGAACTGGGTTGTTTGGCTAGCTAGGAATATTTCTAGGCCCACGAGATTGTTCGATAATCTCGTGAGTCGTATGTGTTCGGATGACCACCTCGTTAAAAACCTTGGTAAGGAAAACCACATGGGAAAACAAGGAAAAAAGAGTGTGATCACGGATATGAAATGTCCTTCGTGGGTCTTCCGATCATCGATGGTTGTGAACGTTGATCAATCGGGATCCACAAGATGACTTGGGTCGCAAAACTCAAATGAGAACAATCATGTGGGTCGTGCATGCTTACTTATCCATGGGACGTGTCGAGAGACATTGTCCCGCGAGTAACATTGCGATGTAGCTTACAACTCACACGATGAGCTGTGGCCCGCGAGCTACGTTGCGATGTAGATCGTGACCCACGCAATCAGAAAGATCGTGAGACTTATCAGAAGATCTTCGGAAGGATGTTGGGACGTATCAGAGATGTGGCCCACGAGCAATGCCAAGCATTGTGGCCCGTGGGCATGGTAAGAGCCACACCAAGTTTTATGGTCCGCGTGCCACAAGAGATCATGGCCCGCGAGCCACACTCGGTGGTCGTGGCTCACGATCCCACTGAATATCGTGGCCCACGAGCCACACTCGGTTGACATGGATCGCGACCCCACCGGAGGTCGTGGCCCGCAAGCCACACTCAGTTATCGTGGCTCGCGACCCTACTGACCTTGATGCACGGTTCTTGCTTGCCGCGGACTGATCGATGACTCGCAAGGAACGTGGCCCATAGACGCAGATAGACACTCGTGGCCCGCGAGCCACAAGTCACTTCGTGTGGCCCGCGAGTTCCTTGCTCGTCATGGCCCGCGAGTCTTGGTCTCATCATGGCCCATGGGCTCTTTCGGAGGCTTGGGTCACGGTTCGTACCAAGATGTTTTATCCCCGTAACGTAATCGAAAGGATCATCGACGAACATCTAGGTGAGTCAGAAGGACCGTCGATGAATGGAAGGATCCTCGGAAGGATCATAGGGCGTGGCCCGCAAGCAAGATGAAGCTCGTGTGGCCCGCGAGTAAGGAAGTATTTGCTTAGCCCGCGGGCCTCGTTCTTCTTGTGGCTCGCGGGCCACGGACAAGGCGTGGCCCTCGAGGCTTTACGGAAACTTGGCTCGCGAGATACATCGAGTCATAGCTCGCGAGCCCTGCGATGCTATGGCCCACGGGGATGTGTCTGGAGACTTTATCCCCGCGATGTTGTCGGAAGGATCATCGATGAATTGGAAAGATCATGGACGATTGTTTGGATCAATCGGAAGGACCATCGATGAGTGCCTGGACAAGTCGGAATGGTCATCGATGGTTCATCGAGGGACTTGGCCCGTATGATGATAACTCATCGACCGTTAAGATGTTCAATTGTAAGAATGGATGTCCGAGTCGTTGGCCATAGCCGTTAACAGTTTTATGCTATCAATCTTCGGGGGTGGAATCCGACCCCCACAGTTAGCCCTCTGACTCTGCGTTGCTTGGTTAGCGATGAAGAGTTCGAGTTGATGCTTGAAGATTGATGCGCGTCCGAAGATCGTGTCTTGTTGAACCGTTGTGATAGTCGATGCTTTGTTGTATGCCAAGTCATTTCTGATGGGTAGTTACCTCGCGAGTGGGCCGTACCATTTGTCGTATCGCATACGAGAGTTGCTGGGATGCCCTGGCTCTTTGACCGAGATGATTTTCCCACCAAAATCTTCTTACTTAAGGAAGGCTCCCTGTTCATTTCAATCCAAGGTCCTCATTCCTGTAGTTTTCAAGTCTTAAAGTATATCAGGTAACTTCCTGATCTTCTCTCTGATCTTCATGTTCTTCATGCCTTGGTGATGTGACATGCTAATTTTAGTTTTGGTAGAAACTGCTATGTTTGGTTGGATTGCTAGGAATCCAAGCGTTTATAGAGTTTGAATCCTCTTGAATTTATGAACCAGGTACAGTAGTAGTCGTAGGAATATCAGAACACTATTCACCTTCATATCCCTTCCCATGCTTAGAAAGTAGAACGGAGGATGGACGATGATCGTGGTAGCTTGTGTCGTATAGAGCATATGTCGAACGGAAGAGTCGGATCATGCATCATGCTCCCTCGCGGGCCACTGTGGCTTAGGACATGATCCTTCCGCGTGGTCGGAATTCCTATATGAACGCTCGTGCTGGATCCAGTACAAGTTAGCTTTGGATGCACAAGCTGCGGGCCACGTTGACAAGCCGAAGCCTGCGGACCATACGGAGAGGGTAGAGTCCACCGGCCACGCACATGATGTGGGTAGCTCGAGCCTCGCGGGGCACGCAAGGGTTGCGGGCCACGCGAGGTTCACTCGTGAGTCGGACCCCACGAACAACGAGAAGGTCGTGGGCCACACGAGGGATGAATACGGCACTAGAGACTTCGAAGCCGCAGGCCATGATGGAGACTCAGAGGCCGCGGGCCACGGGAAAGAGTCGAAAGTAACAAGCAGGTCATTTGTGTTCGGAGGATCTTCGAAGGTTAAGTGGGAGAGTCCGGATTCAGATGATTACAACGATTTTTTCGGAGGGCCGCTTGATGAGGGTCAGGACGAGACTCCGATAGATATCAAGGCCGAGATGAGAGAGATCGAGATCTGCTGTGCCAAGATGCACATACTAGATCGTATGGTCGCGAACAAGTGCGTCGCGTCAAACAACAAGGTTGACCATAAAGCGACGACGAGGGTTCAACCAGACCCGTCGGGATCGACGACATCGGGCAAGTATACGATTGAAAATCTTAGGAGGGTGTTTCGTATACCCTAGGATGTGGAGATCATAATACCAGGTTCTGACAATCGTGTCGAAAGGCCCCCTCGAGGATACTTTAGTTTGTACGAAAGTTTCTTCTATGAAAGTTTGTTTTGGTTGCCGCTTCCTGAGGTTTTCGTTAGGTTCTTAGCGTGATACGGGCTATGCATCTCTCAGTCCTCCGAACAAAATTCGGCATCTGGTTGGGATCATGATTCGCAGCATTGAATGCGGAGTCGAGATTGGAGTCGACTTCTTGTCGGATGCACAGGCCGTTTGTGGTCTTACGCGAACTTTCAAGTATTCTCTTTTCGGGAAGAGATATAAGAGCATCATCTCCGGTCTTCCGGGGAAGGTCCATCATTGGGAAGATCGATTCTTTTATGTTAAGGCCGACTTACATTCCGTTGAGGGAAATGGCTCTTGTCGAATGAGATCTCGATGGGGGACCACATGATACCTTGCATGCTTTATATACACATGGTAGCATAGATTATTCGTATGTTGATTGTATGTTCGCTGACCTTTGATTGTTCGTGTGCAGTGGTCTGTCGGTTGGTGAATCGAGACAAGGATCACTCAAAGTTGCGCGACAAGTTTTGAGAGCGCTCCAGCAACTGGGAGGAGACCTTTTACGTCTGCCTTGATATGTTTCTTCCCCTTGTTCTGAAGATTCTTTTGAAACTATGAAGAAAAGAGCGACTCTTATCGACTCCTTCGTGTCAGGCGGGTCCTCCCGTTGCTAATTCTGCTGGCCCTCCGAGGGAGATCATGCTTGGTATCAAGCCTTCGGGCACTCCATTCAGGGCCGACAAGGGCAAGGGAGTCGCAACGGCCGGTGCAAGTAAGAAAGCGAAGTGGCGGACGAAAGACTCTTCTTCGGTTGTCGATGAGGAGGACGTTTCTATGGATCCCCCGGTCCCGAGTCTCCGATGTTTACTTTGCCAGCCATGGATAAGCGTGCCTTCGCGGCCCAGTACTTTGCCTAGGTGGTTCGCGCCGGAAACCCTCCCGTGCCGGTGGAGTCTCTCCGTTACCGAGAGCGCTACATGGACACTTCGAGCATCGGGATGGATGTAAGTGGTTTCCTGCTTTGCTTTGATGGTTTTGTTCGGAATCTTGGGCCTTTAACTTGTTTCTTTAAGATGGCAGTTCATCGCCTATCAGAACCTGCTAGTCACTGGCTATCATGAAGACATGGATGGCCTTCAGGCGGATAAGACAAAGCTCGAGAAGCAGCTGGCCATTCTAAACACAAGGAGCTAAGACCTTCGTGCTGAGATCGCAGATCTGGAGAGGAAGGTGACGATGGGAGGGGAGTGAATCGGGCCGCGTCTCGCAGGAAGAGGGCAGCGAAGGATACAACCGATATCAAGGCTCTCCGAGAGATGGTAGCGGACATTGACGACAAGTTCTTCCGTCCTCTCGAGTGTACTCAAACCTAGATCAAGCGCTAGAAGGAAGAGTTAGCCAACCAGATGTCCATGCATTACCAGGTTAGTCAGTTAGTTGACGTGTTCGATAATTGGTAGGATTGTTCGATGTTTAGATCTGCTTTTTCCGACTTCGTTGTAGGTCAAGGATTCCCTCAAGATAATCAGGCTCTTGAGGGGTGAGAATCCTCCTGATCTCCCGGTGTTGGAGGCCAGCATGGTTGCGAGCGAGGCGTTGTCGGACTGAAGCGACGGACAACGATGCCTTCGTCGATGAGATCGTGGGAGATCTGTCGTCGATGTTACATTCAGTAGTCGCACTGTACCAGGGTTCGATGATCGAAGCTTATGTAGCCGCATCCTTCGTTGTCGAGTCCCTTGTTGCTTAGGCCTCTGATGTAATGGAGGAAGACGACTAGGTCGCTGGGAACCCATCATGCTTGCGGTTTCTTTATGATCTAAGAGTTTTGGCGTTTAGCCGCTTGTTTAAGACTTGTTATGTCCGAGTATGATCACTCGGAAATGTAGTGCCTGGATGGCTTTATCCACCAAACTTGACTTATCGTAGGGATTCGTAGGTCCCTGGATGTTTGAACTTGATGGCTTCGTTATGTATGACTTATTTTGCATTGATCTGTGGCATTGTTTGCTTTCGTTTGAGCTGTGATGTGTTAGATAAGATAGGTGGTCCCACTGCCATTTTCCGAGTATGGCACTAGGACATTGCTAGATTTCTGAGTTATAAGCCTCACCTCCGAGTACTCGCGTGCATGATTATGCCTTAGCGATCGGAATTTTTGTCCATGAGACGTTTCAGACCAGCATGATAGCTGGGTTTCGGTGGGTCACTAAGCTTTTTTCGGAGAAAGCTTAAACCGGATCCCTCCTCGTGACGCTGCATCGAAGATGTGCCCATGAGATGTAATGACCAGCGTTTAGTTGCTGGGTTTTCAAGACAAACTATTTCTTCCACATCCCCACTCTACACATAGTGGGACCGCTTCCGATAATAGATGTCTCGCGCTTTACCATAATGATGATGTTCATGACCCCGTGTATATACATTGTTGTGGGCAACAACAATGGGGAAGTTTGCGTACATATATTTTTCGTATCTCCGAAGGATCCCAACCCTCCGGATCGCTATTATCGATGGTGGTTTCCATTTTAAGAGCTCCCGTATGGGTCCATGTTGATGTAGCTTGATCACCACGAGTTGGTCCTGATACCAACCGGCTCCCTGTCGGGAGTAGTCAATGCCGAGACCAACACCATGTGAGCGTGTCTGCATGCTTTGTAAAGCATGGAAGTTTTGTTGGTAAAACGATGTAAGGCATATGGGTTCCGTTCTAAGTCTAGCCAGTTCAAAGTATTTGGTAGTGAATGGGGTAGTTTGTTACCTGGACAGAGATCAGAGACATGCTCGATGTTGTCGCAATGTTGATGTGTTTCGCAAGATAGGTGATGGACAATGATGGGAGGCATGTTTGATGTTGTCTGGATTGCTGGTGTGGCCCACGAGATAGGTGTTGATCAAAAGTTTTCGTAAGCCACAAAAATTGAGTGGGAGTATACGAGTATACTACTACGCTCCCCCTTTTTTATAGGAAGAGCCAACTGCACTCGTCGTAAAGACGAGCTGCCTACGTACCCAGGAAGGGGATCAAGTCGGCTTGTAGTTCAATTCAGCCTGCTTAAGTGAGACTAAGCATGGGTCCAAGGTTGGATATTAGAGCTGGGAGCTTCAGATGTGCTAGACGAGGCAGACTGGTCGTCTGTTCTGGGCCTCTTCTGTTGTTTGTCGTCCTCGTTGATCCGTGTTGGTTTCCAAAGTTTGTGTTCGGTTAGGAGGCATATGCGAGATTCCTTTTGGCTTACTCATAAGTTCTTTACTCCAGATGAAGTGGGAAACTTTACGCAGAGTTGGAAAGTTGAAGGGACGGCCCACATCAAACTCAACCACGGAGTTCCAAGGATCGTATTGTAGATAGCAAGATGGTCGGCTACCGAGAACCTAACGATCTTGGTGACTCCTCCGGCCTGGACCGCTAAGTTGATCGTGCCGATGGTCATGGTGGTTTCCCCTGAGAATCCAGCGAGTGGCTTTGGAGCAATGATGATGTCGGAGGGGTCGATCTTCATGCGACGTAGGGTCTCCCTAAAGATCACGTCCACCGAGCTACTTGTGTCAATCAAAACTCTATCCAAATCGAAATCGTTTACCACGAGTTTGATCACGAGTGGATCGTTGTGAGGTTGGTCGATTCCCTTGGCGTCCCTTTCGGAGAATGATATGGTGCATTCCAGATAGTTGGGCACGCTGGCAATAAATGGTGTTGTGACCGCTTGCTGCTGGAACATCTTGATGGATGCGACAGTATCCATACAACACTGTGAGCCTCCCATGATCATGTTGATCCTTTGTCGTGGGCCCTCGTTCAGGTCATCTCCATCTGGCCGTTCTCGCTTGTTCTCTTTGGCTTGAGGCTACTTGTTGGGGTTATTCTCTTGTTTTGGTAGGAAATCTTTGAGGCTGACCCCGTTTCCGAGTTCACGTGCAACTAGTTTACCTGCTAGTCGTGCTCCCAGAGTCCTGCAATTCTTCGTCAAGTGTCCGACAGCCTGGTGGATCTCGCAGAATGCGTTCTCATCGTAGCTGAACTAAGTCTTTGGCCCACCTTTAGAGCGTCCTCAACCACGTCTGTATCCTTTGCCACCACCTCTTCCGGGACTTTTGGCATCCTGAGTGTTCGCCTCTCCTTCGCTGACTAAGTAGTTGTGGGAACCGCGTCCCTCATGATGTATGTAATTGGACGACTAGGTTGGCTTCTTCATTTTTGTTGGGCGGTAGAAGATGGCTGAGTGCTGCCTGGGGCTCGCGCAGGTGCATGTATTGCAGGGCGTCCTGGATGGTTGGTGGTTCGTGTGTACCGATTCTTTGGGGAAANACAGGTGCATGGATTGCAGGGCGTCCTGGATGGTTGGTGGTTCGTGTGTACCGATTCTTTGGGGAAATGTAATTGGACGACTAGGTCGGCTTCTTCATTTTTGTTGGGCGGTAGAAGATGGCTGAGTGCTGCCTGGGGCTCGCGCAGGTGCATGTATTGCAGGGCGTCCTGGATGGTTGGTGGTTCGTGTGTACCGATTCTTTGCGGAACACCAAGTTTTGTGGTCCGCGAGCCACAAGAGATCGTGGCCTGTGAGCCACACTCGGTCGACTTGGCTCGCGATCCCACAGAAGGTCGTGGCCCGCAAGCCACACTCGGTTGTCGTGGCTCGCGTACCAACTGGAGGTCGCGGCCCGTGAGCCACACTCAGTTGTCTTGGCTCGCGACCTTACTGACCTTGATGCACGGTTCTTGCTTGTCGCGGATTGATCGATGACTCGAAAGGATCCTCGGAAGGATCGTGGTTCACGGACACAGAGAGAGAGACTCGTGGCCCGCGAGCCACAAGGCACTTCACATGGCCCGCGAGTTCCTTGCTCATCGTGGCCCGCGGTCGTCGTGGCCTGCGGGGTCTGTTAGAGGCTTGGTTCACGGGTCGTACCAAGAGTATTTATCCCCGGAACGTAATCGGAAGGATCATCGACGAACATCTAAGTTAGTCGGAAGGACCATCGATGAACGGTAGTATCCTTGAAATGATCGTAGGATGTGGCCCGCGAGCAAGATGAAGCTCGCGTGGCCTGCAAGCAAGGAAATCCTTGCTTGGCTCGGGGGCCTCGTTCTTTTTGTGGCTCGCGGGCCACGAACAAGGTGTGGCTCGCGGGCCACGAACAAGGTGTGGCCCGCGAGCTACGTTGAGTCGTAGCTTGTGAGCCTTGCAATGCTATGGCCCGAGATATGTGTAGAGACTTTATCCCTGAGATGTAGTCGGAAGGATCATCGGTGAATCATAAAGATCATCGACGAATGTTTGGATCAGTCGAAAGGACCATCGATGAGTGCTTGGACGAGTCGGAAGGGTCATCGATGGTTCATCGAGGGACTTGGCCCGTATGAAGATAACTCATCGAGCGTTAAGATGCCCGATGGTAAGAACGGGTGTTCGAGTCGTGGGTCATAGCCGTTGACAGTTTATGCTATCAATTTTCGGGGGTGGAATCCGAACCCCATAACTAGATTTGCTCCATTCATAAAATTGAATGTTGTGGGATCTAGTAGCAGTAGTAATAATAATAATAATAATAATAATAATAATAATAATAATAATCATAATAATAATAATAATAATAATAATAATAATAATAATAATAATAATAATAATAATAATAATAATAATAATTGAAAAAGATGTAGATCCGGATACAATAGAGTATGTAGTCACGATTGTAAATAAGGTGGTGGACGAGGACACGAAAGAAAGATTTCAGTCCAATTGTTTCAATGCGGAGAAAACCGATGAAGCTGGATAAGGTTGTGAAAAAAAAAGATTTTTTTTTTTTTGCATATGTGGTATGAATGGATCATTGGGTACGTCAATTTCACTCGCCAAAATCTTTAGTCGATCTAATTACCGCCAAAGGCAAAAGAAAAGGATAAAGTCGGATCAACTCAAGTTGTTTGGACTGGCCACCCCTACAAACAATTACAAGATATCCATTAAAAAGAAGTTGATCAACATTTGTACCAATTTATTTATAGGGCAAATTCCTGAAATAGTACTATTGAGCACACGAATCCCTTAAATGGTACACCCATATCGAGAATTTCCTGGATTGGTACAATATTTTCATAATATCCGCGCCCCTCTTAGCCTCGCAGAGTCTGCACCTCGGGGCAAAGTCAAAGCAGGCGGTTGGATCGTTAATCTGGCTGAGTCTGCCTTGCCGATTCGTTATAACAGCAGTATATACTCTTACGTTCTCGTTGTTGGCAAACATGGAGTAGACTTCGCTTAGCCTTGACTCTTTTATGGCAGACTCAAGCAAGTGGTTGAGTTGTTATTCTGGAAGAGTCTGCGTTATTTGCTCTTTGTTAGCGTAGACTCTAAGCCAGCCGGTCTCTGTATTAGAAAACACTGAGTAGAGCCCACGTGGCTACCACAAGAGGAAAGAAGAGAGGATTCGTAGTGTTTACTTCCATACATATTGCAAAGACTCGCTTGGGCATTAGGATGTAATTTGGGTCAACATAATCATTATGCTTATCTATTCTTTGTTTATCACATGATTGATATTTATTTAAAATTTTGGATTTAATGCTTTGATGGTTGGGAAACCTCCTTCATCTTGACTTTTCAAATTTATGACACGCTTTACTTCATCATGACTTTTTATTTATAACCACAACATTTTTCTGAGAGGTCTAATGAATGCACTTCTATATTGCCCTTTCAGTGCTACTTAAACATGCAAGATCTTCCTTCTTCTTCTCAATATTATCTTCCTATTACCATCCCTCCTACATGTATGTCAGGAGTGACTCCATGGTTGATGATGTCAGTTTCAATGTATATACAATAGTCGCTAAACTGAGATAGAAGGTCGTAAACTTATCAAGAAAAAATAGTTTCTACACTTATTTTCCCTTTGGGTGCGACTATTTTTCCTTGGCTGAGTTTACGACCCTTCTATCTCAGTCTCCATGTATACCCATAGGCGTCTGATCTCTGTTTCCATGTAGTATCGGCAGTGTCGATGTACATCTACTATCATGTTTGTTTTCTCTTTTATTATATTTATTGCATGTAATGTATGCTTTTAAAATAAAATCTTGGGTTAGTTCAAATATTTTGGAAGCGTCGATATACATCTACTATCATCTTTATTATTATTTTTTATTATATTTATCAAGCAGATGGAGAGGGATAAAATATTTTGGGCCTTAGCCTACACCACGATTTTCCAAATTACCGCAAGCCTTGAAATGTTTTAGGTTTGCCATTTTAAAATATGTGACATACTGTTTGGATGCTCCCAATATCGTTTCACTCTAAACCTAATGTCTTTTTAAGATCATAGCCACTTGCACCGCACAGTACTTAAAGTTTTGTGTGTGTGTGTGTGTGTAATCTCGACTGAGATTGCTTACATCCTTTGATTATGGTAAGAAAATACATACTTTTTTTGAGAAAAGATCTTTATTATTTACGTTTTAACAATTATCGCATCTCAATGACATTTTGACGGAATGAACATTTTCTAGTTTTCGCAGATGATGTAGTGTTTTGGAGAATGGAAGACACAACGGGGTTGACATATCGAAGTTACCACAAGAAGCAAATGTCATGCAATTGTACAATCAATAAAGTTCGAGGTATTTCTCCGGGATGTTTACGCTGATTACGGGTTTGATATGGGTGCAGTCGACATTGCCTATAAATTGCCTGACGCTTATCTTGAAAACATGCCTAGCGACACACCGCCAATATCCTTGGATAGTGGTAGGTAACTTGAAAATTTATTGCACTATCGAAAATAACCAATTGTATCCGGCTTTGTGTGTCATTGAAAAAACAAATCCGTAATGGTCTTGGAACTCATTGTACAAATGAAGCTTGTAATCTGAACACATATTTTGCTAACGTTGATGTTGCCAGGATAGCGAAACAACCACTAGGAAAGAACAAAGGTCCAATGAGTTCTCCGAAGCGAGTAAGATTTTTTCTGCAGACCAGAAGCCCCATTCATTATGTGGTGTGCCAGATGACAGAGAGAAAACAAGAATCAGAGACCACATGAAGAGGTAACCTTCCGTCCGCGAAGCAAGAAAAAAAGGAAGAAGAAACAGAGGCTACGGACATACCAGCAAGAGAGAGCAAACGTAGACGTTGCGGCAGCCCAGAGCAGGTGGAAGAGGAAGCGCAGACGTCGTTTTCGTTCTGCGACATGTCCGATGGAATGAAACCTTGAACACGGAAGAAATCCTCTTTCGCGATTTGGCTTGGTAGACAATTCGCATGCAAGGACGAACTGATCGAGATTTGAATGCGTTTCTTTCTAGCTTTGAATTTCAAACCTTTCTCCTCTCTTCAACCTTTGTTGTTTGCTTGCGGAAAAGCAAATGTTAAGTTTGGGGGAATTAATATATTGCATTTTTAACACTTTCTAACCTTTGTTTTCAAGTCTTTTAGTGTCATTTAGCGTCCTATTAGGTGCAAAATACGTTGGAGCATGGATTGAAGCTTTAAGATGAAGTTTAAGGAAACAATATGAAGAAATGATGGATTTAGGGGCAGATAGATCGATCCATATTACTTGTTGTGATCAGACCATTCGTAGATCGGCCTGCACGCAAAAGTTCAACATGGATCGATCGATCCACTTTCAGATTGATCGATCCACATTCTGATTTTTTTTCATTTTCTATAGATCTAAACACTTTTGCTTCATTGTTCTTGAGATTTTGTTCTTGTTGCTTGGAGATTTCTTGAGTGCTGTTCATTTCCTCTCATTCGATTCATTTACCACTGTTGATAAATATTCTTAAACTCTTGTCTTTTATTATTTTCGTTTTTAATAAAGTATTCTTCAATATTTTTCTGTTCGTAATTATGTTTTTCATTTCATCTTGGTTTATTGTTAAATCATTCATGTGTGAGTAGTTAGGTTGTTAAATCTAGGGAGATCATGGGTTGTTAAGTTAGTAACTGGATGTAAATAGGTAGATCATTGGAATAGGCTTCCTCCTTATGAATGTTGTAATGCTAAAACTAGATTGATCACCTAGTTTTTGTTCTTAAGATATTCTATTAAACAAAAGTGTAATATGATTCTTGAAACCTCATTTAGGAGAGCAGATTGTCCTTAGCCAATGGAAGTTGATGCTAAGAAAAATTGTGAATTTATCAAATCTTCTCTAGTAGTGCTCTCTAGCTCTCTTAAATCAAAATGAAGATTTAGTTATTTAAACTGTTAAGAGAATTAATTGGTACCATGAAAGTGATCAATTTAGAATTGTATTTGAATTGAAGTTTAGTAAATTTATGACCTGAATAAACATCCGATTAATTTTGATTCAATCCATTGATTTTCCCTAGGTCATTGATCATTGCATTTAAACCCGTAGAAAAATTAGAAAACAAACCCAAAAACCATACTTTATTCGATTATCTTGATTAAATAATTGAATAGGTTACAATGTAATTGTTGAGATTTGTGGATTCGATCCTTCATTACTACATTGATAAAGTGTTAGTTGTCAAGGTCTTATTATTTTGTGAAAATAAACAACTTATTAGATATGCACTTCACCGTATCATATAGAAGAATAATGCGTTACTAAGAACCAAAATATTATACGAAATATGTAAAAAATGATCTACTCAAATACTTTAAAACAGCCTGCCTCTGCATATGCTCGCTCGGACTTCTTCCTGAAAGCTGCACAAGTGATATAGACCGTAGACAAACAATAAATTCTCCATTTATATGCTTTTATTCGCCTAAAAGGTTGCTTAACACCTTGGTCATAGAGCGTGTGTGCGTACAAGTACTGGTTTATGTCATTCCGGTTTACAACTGTTAACGCAGTAAGAAACCGTAAGCAACAACTTCAAAGTAAAAAATAATTTTTTCCCATACAAAATCGGATGATGTTTAATTATGAATGTTAGTAGCGATACTTTTGTAACTAATACCAAGGTTTCCTTTATTAGAAAAGGGAAAAATTTGGAATAAGATGAATAGTCTAGTATTAGAGGTAACTTGGGGAGACTTTTTATTTTAAGGTGACCCAATTCATAAACGCGGAATTAAGATCACATATGTTTGATTTCAAACATCAAACATCTCGTTTCCATCTCTTGATTATGCACCATGACATCACAACATTATAGCAACTGAGTCACCGTCTTCTTATTATTCTTTTATTATTCCACCTATTTGGATGTATGATTTTACTATAAAACATTACAAATGACTTCGACGTTGACACTGAAAAATAATAATTCAACGAGATGCTTTTAGAATATAAGTATATGAATGAAAAAAACATAATAATGGGAAACGCAAAGAGTATTGAGGCCTAACTTAACTTACTCGAAAGCCCAACTTAGTTTACGCACTATACACGGAAGTAGAAACTACGTCTTCTAGTTTACGAAATTTGAGCCGAGTTTACTTTGTGTTTGCCACTACACAGGCACGTAAGCGTAGAGTCTGCCAAGATCACAAGCATAAAGAGCAGAGTCTGCCAGAATAACGACCCAACCATCTGCTTCGCCTCAGGTCTACGTATGAGAGCTTTAAAGAAGAGGCTAAGAAGGGTTTATGCCATATTGCTGAAAATGAGACATGTAACAGCAGAGGGTCTCGGTATAAAGATTCAACAAAGCAAACTCTGCCAGATTATCTACTGAACTGTCTGCTTTGACTTTGCCCTGAGAAGCAAACTCTGTGAGGCTAAAAAGGTAGCGCGTGTATTATGAAAATATTGTACCAATCCAGGGAATTCTCAACATGGGTGTACCACTTGAGGTATTAGTATGTTCAATTGTACCATTCCAGGACCTTTCATCTTATTTATAGTTATTTCTAATTTTTAGTCATTAAAGTTATTTTGTACAAAACATCATTTTTATCATGTAAAACCCCTGGTAAAAAAATCGTCTGCCTACCCAATTACTAATCCGCTGCAAATAAGGCATAATCGGGTTCACTAATTGCCACTCCTATTAATCCTCCGCCTAGTCCGATTAATCCCGATTAAATCCAATTTTTTTTAATTAAAATCTGATTTTTCTTAGAAGAATAATAATCAATTTGATTTTCTTGTTTTTATATAAAGAAAATTAAAATGACAATAGAAAGGTTTGAACCCGATTAATCATGGCGTTACTAATCCGCTGCAAATAAGGCATAATCGGGTTCACTAATCGCCACTCCGATTGATCCTCCACCTAGTCCGATTAATCCCGATTAAATCCAAATTTATAAAATTAAAATCTGATTTTTCTTAGAAGAATAATAATCAATTGGATTTTCTTGTTTTTATATAAAGAAAATTAAAATGAGATTATAATGCTTATACTATTTCAGCTTTAGTAATATGTGCAGAAATTATAGTGCTTATACTATTTTCAGTAAATATTATATGCAGTACCTATGAAATACACCTAAAAATACATTAATAAAATGGCTTTAGAACATGTGCAGAAATTTTAACTGTATGCAATACCTATGAAATACACCTAAAAATACATTGTACAAATGAATGGATAAGATATCATATATCTTAATATATTTATAATGTAAGAAAAATGATTATACTCAAAATTACTTTTCGTTTGCGGATTTTCTATAGTACAATATATTAAAGGAGAGGCAAAATCTGTTCTTGACACGAGAATTTCTGCAAAACATGTATAATGCATCCGCGAAAGATGATTGATAAACGCAAATGCCTAACTTTGGACGCAATACCAGAAAAAATCTTAACTCCTAACATCTTTAAAGAACCCAAAACAGAACCTGATGTGTTATGTTTTTGTCTATTCTAAGATTTGTTTTATATTATTTTTAGAGTCCTTTGGTGTTGTTTAGAGTCTTTTCAGGTTGAAACATATTTGAATGGAGTCAAAGGCAAAAAGGAAGCAAATAAGTGGAATGACAATGCAGAACTATTCCAAAGTACTTTAAATATTATGTCAGGTGAAGGTCTTCCCGTAAGAATTTTAATCTCAAATATTGACACAATATATGAAATTGAGTTAGCTTGACTTTGGCGGTGGTTTCGAGTCATTATGATTAACAGTTGAGAAGATATGACTGTTTTACTGAAGACACGTCATTCCATCCGAGTGCCAAATAAGGAAATTCAACCAATTACGTGATTTGCTCTAATCAATCCTTAATTCTCTCTTTATGGACGAAAATTAGGTACCATAAATCAGTGATGAGCCTGTTTTGCAACCACTTTAAGCTTTCTCTTTGTTTTAGATATTTTGTTTTCATTTTCTTTTATTTTACTTTATGTTCTTGAAGATTGTTCTTGGAGTTTGTCATTCATCCTTGTCATTCCATTGTTGAGAAGTCTTCTAAACTTTGTCTTTTATTATTATTTCAGTAAAGTATTTATCTAGGTTTGTTGTTCATAGTTATCATTGTGATTTGTGTTTCTTTCAGTATGAGTGAGTAGTTCTTTAGTTAGATATATGAGAATCTATGGTTTGTTAGTCATTTAGCTAGAGGCAAACAGGTTAATTCTATGGAATCCTCATCCTAGTGTTGTCATAATGCTTAAACTGGATTGTACACTTAGTTTATGATATCAGGTTGAATTTATTCACCAAAAGTGTAATAGAATGATACATAACACACTAGGAGAGCAAATTGTCCTTAGCCAACGAAAGTTGATGCTAATTGATGCTAAGGCAACTTACGAACATATCAAACCAATTTGTTATTGCTTTCCTAAAATTTTTAGGTTCAAACGACAATTTAGATATCTAAGTTGTTAGGAAAAGTGTGTGGGCAGGAATTCACACACAACCAAAAACTTGTCTAACGGA
>OVAP01002880.1:0-18116 GCA_900406295.1 Aurinia saxatilis
ATTATGTGTCTTCACCAGAAGAGAGAAAAGCTTTCTTTATGTATATAGATTTAGGTATGTATACGTACATTCTCACAAAATAGGCTGAATTTTTTGCAGTCCTCCAAAATTCGGCCATAGATCAGTTGACTCCGCATGTGTCTCTCATACGAGAATGAGGCATGTAAGAGATTCGAAGATATACATAGTTGATGGGATATCTCTCTGTATGGTAGCAAAAAAGCCCATTAAGGTGGGGTAATAAGGCCAATAACTATAGGCTATAAAGAATGCAGTGAAGGTGAAAATCTTCCTTTCCCTGTATGTCCAGTTTATTGTATGATTCTGCGAGGTTTGAATTGGAAGAAGTGCGGAACAAATTTTCAAAAAACAAAAAATGATTTTGGTATAGGACCAATGACCAAACTTTGTTGGTTTCAATGGAGCTTCTGACACAAGATAGGACCTACTTATGCTTTTTCTAGTGAAAATCCGTGACATGACATCTCACGTGCTGTTTCTCTAATTGCAATTTGTATCTAATTCCACGCGCCTTTTTCCTCTTTCTAGTTCTAGATTAATCAATCATTCAATTCTTTGAAACCAGTCAGTTACACTTCTTGGCCTCTCTCCAGATCCGTTTTCGAGAGCTCTCTCTGTATGCGTCTTTAAATCTCTTGTCTTAATATTTTCTTGTCGTGTTTACTCTCGACTACCTCGAAATCTGAGCTAAATTTGGGTTAGGGTTTGCTTTCCAAAAATTAGGTGTTTTGATTTTGCTCTCATTGATTTACACCCAGTCTCGTTCTTGCATTTTATCCTCTTCACATTGTCAGGTCTCCATTGTTTGAATTTTGAATTTTCAAAAGTTTGATTTGTTCACCTTCTCACGAAAAGGTTTGATTTGTTCAGCTTCTCACAAAAGATATATTTTCCCTGGGTAGTTGAGTCCCTTGTTTAGCAACTTTCGGGTACTCTAGGGTTTACAACTGTTTTCTTATTCTGAGTGCTTGCAGAGAAAATGGGGTTTATCTCGAGGAATGTCTTTCCTGCTTGCGAGAGTATGTGCATTTGTTGTCCTGCTCTCAGGTCCAGATCTCGACAGCCCGTTAAGCGTTACAAGAAATTGCTCTGTGAGATCTTCCCCAAATCCCCTGTAAGTGTCTCTACTTTTTCATCTGTCCTCTCTCTTTGGTTGATTTAAGACTTTTGATTTTCTCTAGGATGGTGGACCAAATGAGAGGAAGATTGTCAAATTGTGTGAGTATGCTGCCAAGAACCCAATCCGTATCCCCAAGGTATAGTTTTTGTTTTGAAATTGTGCTATGTAGTTGGTGAGGATCAAGTGTTGTGTAAAGTTGAGCATATGTTTTGGGTCTCTTGCAGATTGCTAAGTTTCTTGAAGAGAGGTGTTACAAGGACCTTCGATCTGAACAGATGAAGTTCATCAATATTGTCACTGAGACTTACAATAAACTGCTTTGTCATTGCAAAGATCAGATGTGAGCTCTCTATTATCCTGCTGGGCTTGGAAAGAAAAATTAGCAATGCAAACTCAATATCTATGCAAAAAATTTCACTAACATTTGTGTGATTTTTGTCTTTTGTTTAAGGGCTTATTTTGCTACAAGTTTGCTGAGTGTGGTTACAGAACTACTCGACAATCCAAAGCACCACACATCGACCATTCTTGGATGCCAAACATTGACGAGATTCATTTACAGTCAGGTAAAATGTTTATCTGAGACATATTCTGCTTCCAACCTTGTTTCTGTGTTAGCATCCATGGTTTTTTCCTTTGTATATAAGTTGGTGGCTTTTACTGAATAAATAAGTGATGAAGTTAATGGTTGTCTGTTATGGTTTCCATAAGATGTCTAGTCCATGAATGTGAAATTTCTCACTTTTCATCTGCTATGAGCAGGTTGATGGATCTTACGCACACAGCATTGAAAAATTTGCACTCAGAGCTTGCTCATTGGCCCGTGAACAAGGTGAAGAGCATGAAAAGAGGTGTTTGAGAGCGTCTGGCCTGCAATGCCTTTCAGCAATGGTAGTTAAACTAGCTTTTTTGTTTGAACTAAATTCAGCCAATTATTCTCAATAAACGTTTTTTTTGTTTTAATCTCTCTGATGTTTGCTTCTTCATCAGGTGTGGTTTATGGGAGAGTTTTCACATGTTTTTGCTGCTGTTGATGAGATTGTGCATGCCATTCTTGATAATTATGAGGCAGACATGATCGTTCAGACTAATGAAGACAGAGAAGAGCAAAATTCTAACTGGGTAAATGAAGTGATCAGATGTGAAGGCCGAGGAACAGCAGTCAGCGGTTGTAATAGCCCTAGCTACATGATTGTCAGACCAAGAACTGCAAGAAAGGATCCGACTCTATTGACTAAGTAACCAACTAAACTCTCTAATCTATGCTGTGATTTTTCTTTTTTTTTGTCATCAGTACCCTCATTCTTTTCAACTCTACTTAATTTGTTATTGTTTTAGAGAAGAGACTGAGATGCCCAAAGTTTGGGCACAGATCTGTCTCCAGAGGATGGTTGATCTGGCTAAAGAAAGCACAACTCTGCGGCAAATCCTGGATCCTATGTTCTGCTATTTTAATTCTAGACGCCAATGGACGCCCCCAAATGGGCTGGCCATGATAGTTCTGTCTGACGCAGCATACTTGATGGAAACATCTGGTATCTTCTTCGTCTCTCCTTTATTGTTAGAATATAGGTTTTTATCTAGACATGTATGTGTACTTACGGTTATGTTTCTTTATCTATTAGGGAGTCAGCAATTGGTGTTATCAAATGTTGTACGCCATCTTGACAATAAGCATGTCGCCAGTGATCCTGAGCTTAAGGCTTATATCATACAAGTTGCCGGTTGTCTAGCAAAGCTGATCAGAACCAGCTCGTATCTTAGGGACTTAAGTTTTGTCAATGACTTGTGTCGGCATCTCAGGAAAAGCTTTCAGGCAACGACTAGATCAATTGGAGAAGATGAACTCAACGTAAATGTGATGCTTCAGAACTCTATTGAAGATTGTTTGGTGGAGATAGCTAAAGGAATTGGAAATACACAGCCATTGTTTGATATGATGGCTGTTTCAGTCGAGGGGCTTCCTTCTTCAGGAGTTGTTTCACGTGCTGCCATTGGATCACTGTTGATACTCGCTCATGCAATGTCTTCAGCATTATCGCCTTCTATGCGTTCACAACAGGTGAACTATATCCAAGTTTGTGTGTTTATGTTCGTGTCCGTGTCTTCACAGTTTATTTACCCCTTTTTATTTCATACAGATGTTCCCAGACGCACTTCTTGACGCGCTTCTAAAAGCAATGCTGCATCCAAATGTGGAAACCCGTGTAGGAGCTCATGAAATATTCTCTGTAATTCTTTTGCCAAGTTCTGGTCATTCTCAGGCTGGACTTGCATCAGTGAGAGCTTCTGGTTATCTTAATGAATCTAGGAATGGGAGGAGCGATACAACCTCTGCGTTCACATCTATCGCTGCTCGATTAGACAAGCTCAGAAAGGAGAAAGATGGCGTCAAGATTGAGAAGAACGGTTATAATAATACTCAGGAGGATCTTAACAACTACAAATCTTCCCCAAAATTTCACAAGTTGAATTCCATAATTGATAGGAATGCTGGGTTTATTAATCTAGCTGATATGGTAAAATATTTCTTTGCGTATAATTGGATGTTATGTTTATGCAATCATCTGATACTGTCTTGTGATGCAGTTACCATCAATGATGAAATTTACTGAAGATCAAATCGGGCAATTGTTATCTGCATTTTGGACACAAATGGCTCTTCCTGATATTTTACCTTCAAACATTGAAGCGATTGCTCATTCTTTCAGCTTGGTGCTTCTATCCTTGCGACTGAAGGTCAATATAAATATATCTCCTCTTTTCTGGCCCCCGTAGGAAAAGTCTTCGTTTCGATGATCTCATGCTTTAGCCACTCATGGTCATTTTAATTGCAGAATCTCGATGACGGGCTTGTTGTCCGAGCCTTTCAGCTTCTCTTCTCACTGAGGAACCTTGCTTTGGACCTTAATAACGGTACTGATTGATGTTACTCTCCTAAACTGATCAAAGTTTTTGAAAATCGCTTACGTGCAATTAAACTTTCCTCACTGCCAGGCACATTACCTACGGTGTGCAAGCAGTTAATTCTTGTTTCATCCACAAGTATGCTAATGTTCGCTGCCAAACTATATCAGATTCCTCATATTTGTGAAATGCTGAAGGCCCAAATTCCTGCTGATGTGAGTTGTCAGACTATATCCATGGAAATTGTGTATTGATTATTACTTCTATCCAGGGAGATTGTGTATTACTTGATTCTGTTTCAATTTTTCAGGTCGATCCTTATCAGTTCATTGGCGATGATTTGCAACTACATGTAAGACCACAGGCAAATATGAAAAATTTTGGGTCCGCAGACGAAAGCCAAATGGCTACCTCAATGCTGTTTGAGATGCGAAGCAAAGTTGAACTGTCCAACACTATCATAACTGATATTGTGGCAAAAAATCTATCTAAGATTTCAAAGGTAAAGCTTTTATTTACTTGTGTCTCGTTGGAGTTGGATTCTCTTACATTCCAATGTCCAAGGTTTTAAATGATTAATGGCGCTTTTTGTTGATTTGATTTGATATATTCTCTTGTTAAGCTCCGGGAAGCTGATGTACAGATGCAACTCTTGGAGCCATTTACACCTGATGATGCCTTTATGTTTGGATCACGGCCAATTGTTGAGCCGGAACCAAACCGAAGTATCTCTAAGGAATCGCTGTCCTTCGATGAGGTAAACTATTCTCTCAAACGCAGATTATGTTTTTGGTTGGATAACTAGAACTCTATACGCTTTTGTTTTTTGTTTTTTCACTACAGGACATACCTGCAGGTTCAATGGTTGAGGACGAAGTGACGAGTGAACTCTCTCTAACTTTTGTCCCAAAAAGGTCTCCTTCGCCATGTATTTCTCAAGTTATCAGTGTTGGGGAGCTTATGGAATCTGTAAGTGCAGACAATATGTGAGACATGAATAAGAAAATGGTTTGTGTCTTGTTATGATTGGTTTGTGGTTTGTTATGTAGGCGCTTGAGGTGGCTGGTCAAGTGGTTGTGTCATCTGTCTCTACTTCTCCGCTCCCTTATGACACAATGACAAACAGGTGTGAAACCTTTGGGACTGGGACAAGACAGAAGCTATCAAGGTGGTTGGCGACGGAGAGCCGCCAGATAGGTGGAGTGTACAAGAATTCAGTGGAGGAATGGTGTGCAGTTGAGAAGGTACATAGCAGCAGAGCATATGGGGTGGTGAAAAGAAAGATTGAAAGTTTATCAGAAGATGGGAATGTCGGTGGGAGAGACGTTGAGGATTCATGGTCGATGAGGTTGCCTCCAGCAAGTCCGTTTGACAATTTCCTGAAAGCAGCAGGAGCGGGAAGATGATTTATGAAGTGTATGTAGAAAGCAGTATTGTGTGTGTGTAATGTTGAATGTTGTAGAGCTATCTAGGCCTAGTAGTAGTAGTGCTTGTTTTGTTAGAACAAGAATCTGTGTTGTTTGTTATGATGTATTGTATTGTGTAACCGAAATCTTTAAAACTTGGGTTAATTCATCAAGGAAAAAGCAGTCCAGATGGGTTATCAGAGAACCGGGCGAAACAAAGGAAACGCAGTCGTTTTGGTGTGAGGGAAATGTCAGTCTCCCTTAATAAAATTGGGGTTTTTGGTGGGTGGGGGTTTATGAAGGGCTTTGAGACACATCTTCGTCCTCCACAATTCTCCGATGGTTTGTTGCCTCAAAGACAGAGCGTAATCAGATATAGATCTACCAATACCACCATGTTGAAGCTCTTCTCCTCCTCCCGGGCCCACCATTTCACTCCCGCAATTCGGGTCGGGTCTAGCTCCGTCGAGTCTCCACTCTTCAAAGCGCTGAATCAGTTCACTGGCTGGAATCGCCGATCTCCTTCCTTGGGTCACCGTGCTTTCTTCTGCTCCGACCCCACCGATGGCGCTCCCGACGCTGAACCCGCCAAGGCTGCCGACTCCGAATCCGATTCCGACTCCAAATCTTCCTCTGCCATTGTGCCTACTAACCCTAGGCCCGAGGATTGTTTAACGGTTTGTTTTGTGCAATTCTTATGGCTTCAAATGTCTTTTGAAATTTTCTACAATTGCTTTATTGGATCCTCTTGTCTTCTTTCTTTGTATCATCATCTTTTCTTGTATTATATGCTCTTTTTTATTGCGTTTAACATTTACTAGTCTCGTTAATGTTTAGCAAAACTAGTCACTTTTCATCAACATTTTCCTATTCAACCCTTAACATTACACCCGACTTATATTATCTTGATTGGGGTCTTAATTGCAGGTTCTAGCATTGCCAGTACCGCATAGGCCTCTCTTTCCTGGTTTTTACATGCCAATCTATGTCAAGGTATGTCATTTTTCCTCCTTTTTCTAAACTGAACTGTATTTGCCCTTAGAATTAGCGTCAGTCTCTTCTCTCTGTTGTTCTGTGGAGCCACCACCACTGATAATCTTTAGCTACAATTGGTGCACAAAGTTTGAAAAATAATTCTCTAAAATTGTAAACTTTTTCGCATGACATAATATAGCTCAAACTAGTTCTGCCTACCGGAGCAATAACATGATCTTTATAGTTTGGGGAATGTCAAAAATTTTGCATTTCCGACCCACATGTGCTTTTTCTGATGTACAGGATCCTAAAGTACTCGCAGCCTTACAAGAAAGTCGGAGACGGCAAGCTCCGTATGCAGGAGCCTTCCTTCTGAAGGATGATCCATCAACTGATTCATCTTCGAGCACCGACATAGAGAAAAACATAAATGAGCTGAAAGGGAAAGACTTGCTTAACCGGCTTCATGAAGTTGGCACACTTGCTCAGGTATAGTGTTGCCGCTACTGCTCAGCATATCTTTGTTTTCTGTGTGATTAAATAAAAAAAATATGACCAGCGTTATGATTTCTGTGTTAAATTTTCCAGATTTCAAGTATCCAAGGAGACCAAGTTATCCTTGTTGGTCACAGGCGACTTCGCATAACAGAGATGGTAAGTGAGTAGAGTAACAGGGTTCGTAATTTGTTAACTTTTCTATTTCAAAAAAATTTAAAGTTCAAAAGCTTGAAGATTATACCTTCACATGTGGTCTTGTTTGTTTATCAAATCACTTTTTTATAAGGGAGAAATTTTACGTCTTTTATACAGGTGAGTGAAGAACCACTTACCGTCAAAGTAGATCATCTTAAGGTACAGTTTTGGTTCTATTCCTTTCCTCTTATGATATAAGACTCCTGATTATTATCCTCTTCATTTCTGAAAATCTGAAGTCAGGAAATTTTTTCCTTGTCTCTGTGCAGGATAAGCCGTTTGACATGGATGATGATGTCATCAAGGCAACATCCTTTGAAGTTATTTCTACGCTTAGGGATGTACTTAAGACAAGTTCACTATGGAGAGATCACGTTCAGACATATACCCAGGTATGTTCTCTTCATAGTTAACACCTGTGCAGTTAACAAAGTCTACGGATACAAATATTTTAGCAGATGTCCAAATTTTGTGTAGCATATAGGTGATTTCACTTATCCACGATTAGCCGATTTTGGAGCGGCGATATGTGGTGCAAATAGGCATCAAGCTCAAGAGGTTCTTGAAGAACTGGATGTAAGTTGTTTCACTGTTATTGTGATAGCATGGTTTATCATACTCTGTCAATCTCTCATCTCTGTATTTATTGACCCAGGTTCACAAACGTCTGCGGTTGACACTAGAATTGATGAAAAAAGAAATGGAAATTAGCAAGATTCAGGTACTACATTCCTTAAATTCCCCGTGTCCTTCCAACTAAGGAGCTTGTTATCCTAATTGTTTGAATGAGAATATAGTGTAATCTTTTGAGCATTTTATAGGAAACCATTGCAAAAGCAATTGAAGAGAAAATTAGCGGTGAGCAACGTCGTTACTTGCTAAATGAGCAGCTCAAGGCTATAAAGAAGGTATTTTTCAGCCTGCCTCACAAATTCTGCTTGCTATTTTTGACCACATACCAAGTCTGTGTGGTATGTAGCATATTTGGTTCATTCATTAAAGTGATCCACTGCAGGAGCTTGGCGTAGAGACAGATGACAAATCTGCACTTTCTGGTCAGTACTAACTTAGAGTATCTTCAATCCTATGAAGTCATTCTATATTCTGATTAGAGATTTAGATTTTCACAGGCCAATAGGTTATGAGACATCAGTGTATTTGGAGTGGTTCGGATACCCGTGCGCTGTTAATTATTAATTAACTGAGTTTTATTTTCTGTTTTTTGCTGCAGCAAAATTTAAGGAAAGGATTGAGCCTAACAAGGAAAAAATTCCCGCACATATCTTACAAGTTATAGAAGAAGAGCTTACTAAACTGCAGTTGTTAGAGGCCAGTTCAAGCGAATTTAACGTGACCCGTAACTACCTTGATTGGTTGACCGTACTGCCTTGGGGAAATTACAGGTTTCTACTTTTGTTACTTTATATATTATATATAAGTTTGAACAAAAAAAAAATGTTTAAGTAAAGCAGGTCTTGTGGTTTGAGAAACTGACATAGAGAGAAATGAGTATCCAGGGTCATGTCATGGCCCGTTTGTATTTGTTTGTGTTTGCTGATCAAGAAATCCATTTCATTAAATTTGCAGTGATGAAAATTTTGATGTTGTGCGGGCACAGCAAATTCTTGACGAGGATCACTATGGCTTGTCTGATGTAAAGGAAAGAATACTCGAATTTATAGCGGTCGGAAGACTTAGAGGCACCTCACAAGGTTTAGTTCTTACACAGTAATTTTGGTCCCTTTATAATTGACCTTGAAATCAAAATAACATGTCCCGATTTATAAGATCGCTACTGAAATTTGAGGAAATGTGTCACCAGGGAAAATCATCTGCCTATCCGGCCCTCCTGGAGTAGGTAAAACTAGTATTGGTCGTTCAATTGCACGTGCTCTTAATCGCAAGTTTTTCCGATTCTCTGTTGGAGGTTTAGCCGATGTCGCCGAGATCAAGGTACAACAATATATTACTGTAGTTCCAAAATCATATAGTCAAATATTTACCGTTTATTGTTGTAGAAACAGTAATCATATTGTAATACGTATATAGGGGCATCGTCGAACATATGTTGGTGCTATGCCGGGAAAGATGGTGCAATGTCTAAAGAATGTGGGAACAGCAAATCCCCTTGTGCTGATTGACGAGATTGATAAGGTTTAGCTTATTTATTTAATCGATACAAAACTCTATACCTCCAGCTATTACTCAAAGTTCTCTTTAAAAAAATTGTTTATTATTCTTTTGCAGCTCGGAAAAGGCCATGCTGGTGACCCAGCCAGTGCGTTATTGGAACTTTTGGATCCAGAGCAAAATGCAAATTTTTTGGACCACTATCTTGACGTTACCATTGACCTATCAAAGGTTATTAATAACCCCAATTTTTTTTTCTTTTCTTCGTGATATTCTGATCCACCAAATTGAAGAATATGGATACCATACTTTTAAGGCGATTATAGGCGGTTTGAATTTAATTGCTGATCCATTTTCTTTCAGGTTTTGTTTGTATGTACAGCAAATGTGATAGACATGATTCCAAATCCTCTGCTAGACAGAATGGAGGTGATTAGTATTGCTGGCTATATCACTGATGAGAAAGTTCATATCGCAAGAGACTATTTGGAAAGAACCGCGCGTGGAGACTGTGGCATCAAGCCTGAACAGGTCTCACGCTCATTCTATTCTTAGCCTCTTTTTTTTGGGATGTGCTGAACTTTTATGTATTATTTGCAGGTTAATGTGAGTGATGCAGCTCTTCTTTCCTTGATAGAAAATTACTGCAGAGAAGCTGGTGTTAGAAATCTCCAGAAACAGATAGAGAAGATATACCGTAAGGTAAGTTGGGTACACAACTCTGAATTTCTTAATTGAAGTTTTCAAAATCTTACATCATAGACTGTTTCTGCAGATTGCTCTTAAATTAGTACGAGAAGGAGTAGTCCCCGAAGAGTCTGCAGTTAAAATTGATACAGAAGAAGCTGAAATTGTGGATAAGCTTGACGTGGAATCGCCAAAGAACCATATAGTCGAAGAAAACCATGTGTCCTCTGCTAAAGAATTAAAGGAAGAGGCGCAAGCTGAAAAAATAGCTATTGAAAAAGTTATGATTGATGAATCGAACCTTGCAGATTATGTTGGGAAACCGGTATTCCATGCGGAGAAGATCTATGATCCTACACCGGTAGGAGTTGTGATGGGTCTAGCTTGGACATCGATGGGTGGTTCAACATTGTACATAGAGACAACTGTTGTGGAGGAAGGGGAGGGTAAAGGTGGCCTGAATATAACGGGTCAGCTTGGTGATGTGATGAAAGAAAGCGCACAAATCGCTCACACAGTCTCCAGAAAGATTTTGCTGGAAAAAGAACCTGAGAACCAGTTCTTTGCAAACTCCAAGCTGCATCTTCATGTTCCTGCAGGAGCCACACCCAAGGATGGGCCAAGCGCCGGCTGCACCATGATCACATCATTACTTTCACTAGCCACCAAGAAACCTGTTAGGAAGGATCTCGCAATGACAGGAGAAGTCACACTAACTGGTAGAATTCTTCCCATTGGTGGGGTAAGTTAGAAACTCCGGACTTCTCTCACTGTATTATAGCTCTTGAGTTTGCCAGAATTCGCTGCAAATTACTTACACGGTATCATTCAGGTGAAAGAAAAAACTATAGCGGCAAGGCGGAGTCAGGTGAAGACTTTAATATTTCCGGAGGCAAACCGGAGAGACTTTGATGAGTTGGCAGAGAATGTGAAAGAAGGGTTTGATGTTCACTTTGTTAATGATTATGGAAAGATCTTCGAGCTTGCCTTTGGCTGTCAAGATGATCAGAATCGGACCAAACAAGAAGACTGAGAAAATAGATTAGTCACTTTGATCTTCTTCTGTTGTTATCTTCATCCAAACAGGAAGACCATTCTTGATTCTTTCTTTGTTTTTTTTACTTTTGTTATCTTTTGAGAAGAAAGTTATTCTGTAACAATTTTTATCGACAAGGGTAATTTAATTGTGGTTGGACTTTCTTTTGGTGTATAACCAAAGCCAAATCATGAGATATCAAAATAAAATAAAAATTTTCATTTTAGAGCGTGATCAGGTAATTGTGTCATGCGTTAATATAAGTTGAGATGTATTTCAGATTATAATAGCACTACTCCTATACTCAACATGAAGAGGTTTTACAAAACCAGAAAGTATTGTTCGTCTGATTCAACGATGAAAGGCACATCTAACTTGTTTAGTTGAAAAACTTAAAATGAAATCTCACTCACTCCACTGATGCTAATGCTATTCTGTTTCGTATCTTTATGGGCTTTGAAAATGTTGGCCCATATTTTATTGAAATGTGCGTGGTTTTGGTTTCATTAGAGCGGCAAGAAGTTAACACGAATGAATACGCCCGCTCCTCGACGCCGGGAACTCTCCGCGTTTCGTGGATGGTTTGGCCCATCAAAATGTAATCGGGATAGTAAACATTTTGACGGGTTTTGTGTAGAATTCTCGTCGAGGCGAAGCTTGGAGCTTGTAAATTTGATTTCTTGAAGAAGTGTTGTAAGACCTCAATCCGCTCGTATAAAACCAAAGATAGATTAAAGTCTTGAAGACAACGACACCAAATCTATACGGAATCACAACAAGCGATAATTAAGAACCCGACACCATGTTAGCAAATATCACCAACGCGCAGTTTTTAACTCAACTATCTAACTTGGAAAAAGAGGGAGGAGAGGCGAGCAACACATGGTTACTCAGTGAGGGCGAACAAGCTCACCAAATCCACTAGCATAACAGTACAACTTTACTAGTTAACACAAATACCAGACTCACAGGCAAATGTAACTCAATCAGCAATAACACATTAACAAGAATAACTCTTTCGATTCACATCTACTGAATTCCGAATAGGTTAGGAACGTATCCTTGACCAACAACAAACAATACCACATGGGTTAAGGACGTCTCCTATAACCATATAATCAGATCAGATGGGTTAGGAACGTATCCTTAACCAACATCACACAGTTTCTACCAGATTTCCGATAACATGGCAACCTAACAGTTTCACATACAACCACATATATCAGTTACAACATTACATAATTGATTCCCGCTATATCTCTCAAAACATCAGTCCTCATGACATCACATACAATAACATAAACACATAAACTCTAATCCTAACTAGCTCATCACACAAAACATACAACAGCCATGACATGGTCTTAACATAGTATCACAAGCACTTTTGGTACTCGGAATAATGATCCGGGTCCTCACCTGAAATTTGGTTTAGCCAAATTGGAGATGCTGGACGAAAACGTAAATATCTCTCTCACCAGATATCAGGTCATGCCAATTTTTCTTTGCATAGAAATTTAACGTCTGGATCTTCAATTTGATAGGTTGCAGGTCGTCTGGTTCCTTTTGGTTCGCGAGATATAGGTCTTTGAAGGTGGACATACTGGTCAACGCCGGTCAACAATCAATGGTCAACGTGGTCAACAGTGGTCAACACGGTCAACAGTGGTCAAGGGTCAACACCGGCAGTCAACAATGGCAGTCCGACGGCGGTCTGGTGGTAGTTCGGCGGTGGTCCGACGGTCGGAGGCGGCGGTCCGGCAGTCTTCAGGTGAGTGGAGATAGGCCTGGGCAAGATATCCGGATCCGAATTACCGAACCGAACCCGACCAAAAAAATAGATCCGAACCCGAACCTATAAAATATCCGAACGGGGATAAACTCCTATATCCGAAGAACCGAATCCTAACCCGAACCGAACTGATACCCGAACGGATACGCGAAATTATTCAAAATACAAATATATACATATAATATTAACTATATTTAAAATTAATATAACTAATTTATCCAAAATTACAATTATAAATATGAAATATTGTGTTTAGATCACAATAATTCAAATATCCAAAATATACAAATTTATTAGTTATATTTATCAAAATTAAACAAAAATTTATTCAAATTTTTACATTTTTTATTTTATTTTATTTATTTCGGGTATCCAAATCCGAACCGAACCTGAGTGATACCGAACCGAACCCGATTCGAACCTATAAAAATACCCGAACGGGTGCTATACTCCTTTACCGAAATACCCGAAAACCCGAAATACCTGAACCAAACCCTAACGGATATCCGAACGCCCACCCTAGGTGGATAAATGAGAGAAGGAGGGTCTGCTTTCATAGGGAGAGAGGAGAAGGCTAAGGTTTCTTTTCAGTGGCCTGGGCTTTCTCCAAATAGGCATGCACATAAATTTGGGCCCCACGGGCCTGAGATATTACAATTCACCCCCACTTTGATAGGAATTTGTCCCGAATTTAACATTGGGTTCCACCGTAAGGATTGCTCAACTACTATCTAATGGGAAAGATATAGTAAAAATCGGAAATAACTTCCTCAACTGGGAGGGTAGGACCAATTCAGTAACGAAATGGAAGGAACAAGCACAATACAACATCCAAGCAAAGCTCATCAAACAAAAGCACCCAATAAGAACCACAAAAACTAAATTGAAGCTTTATGGTCTTACCTACACATGCGAGATGCCTTTCAACCACTAGATTCTCGGGTGGTCTATGAGCTTCTGACAGATCATCCTCGTTGTACTTCGGAGTTCACCTTATTTTGTGCTAACTCTCTTGCGACACTTTGATGCTCAGGCTGAAACGAAAAGAACTCTAATAGGTGGATATTAAGAGTGGGCACTGACGTTTTGAAATCACAAAAACTCAACGTTTTTCTCGCGAGATTTAAACTTTCACAATAATTTTTCAAATTTGAACCGGAGAGTCCTAACCTATGCTTTGATACCACTTGTAAGACCCCAATCCGCCCAATACAAAACCAAGAATAGATTGAAGTCTTAAGACAACGTTTTAGACACCAAATCTATACAGAGTCATAACAAGCGATGATCAAGAACCCGGCGCCCCGTGAGCAAACACCACCAATGCACATTTCTTAACTAAACCACCTAACCTGGAAGAAGAGGGAAGAGGAGGGGTGAGCAACACACGATTACTCAGTGAGGGCGAGCAAGCTCACCAAATCTACTAGCACAACAACTACATATTTTCTAGTTAACACACATACCAGACTCACAAGCAAACATAATTCAATCAGCAATAACACATTAAAAAGAATAACTCATTCATAAATGATTGCCATTATCTCTTTAAAAACAGCAGTCCTCATGACATCACATACAATAACATAAACACATAGGCTCTAATCCTAACTAGCTCATCACACAAAACGTACAACAACCATAACATGGTCTTAACATAGTATCACAAGAACTTTTTGTACTAGGAATAAGACAGATCCGGGTCCTCACCTGAAATCTAGTTTAGCCAGATTGGAGATGCTGGACGAAAACATAAGTATCTCTCTGACCAGATATTAGATCGTGCCGATTCTTCTGTGTAAAGAAATTTAATGTCTGGATTTTCGATTTGATAGGTTGTGGGTCGTCTGGTTCCTTCTGGTTCGCGAGATATATGTTTTTGAAGGTGGACATGCTGGTCAACGTCGGTCAACAATCAACGGACAACACGGTTAACAATCAACGGTCAACACCAGTAGTCAACGTTGGCAGTCCAATGGTGGTGGTGGTCCGGCGGTGGTCCGACGATCGGAGGCGGCGGTCCGGCAGTCTTCAGGCGAGGCTCCACTGATTGTCATTCTAATGGGTGGGGAAATGAGAGAAGGAGGGTCTGCTTTTATAGGGAGAGAGGGGAAGGTTAAGGTTTCTTTTCTTTGGGCCTGGGATTTCTCCAAATGGGCCTAGACCTCCCACAAAATTTGGACCCTACGAGCCTCGGATGTTACAAGTAGGGTTAAAATAGATGAGAATAAGTGACGAAGATGATAGCATCCGAAACTGTTGATCATCTAGATGTCAATGGAAATGGAGATGATTTGTGGGTGGGGAGATTGATGACATTGTTCTGGAGCCAATCTCATGGCCTTTGGAGTCCATAAGTTTAGACTTTGATGTGGTTTGCTAAACCAGTTCACATGGAAGACCTTGGTTTTTTAGCCCTTTGATCTTGCCACATTCTGGTGGATTTGGTTATGAGATTCTAGATGAAGAAGTCGGTTGCGTTCAAGCTTCTGCTGTCCATCTCCTCACAATTTTTGATTAAACAGGAAAGCCTTCACATTAACATGTAAACCTTGTGTTTAAGGCTTTAGGTATGTCTTCTTGGTTCTGTCTTAGTTCATGATACATTTTCCCATATGAACGGTATTGTTGCTTCTTACTACAAATTCTGATGCACGAGAGTGTTTTTTAGCTTCTGCAAAGGTGACAAGAATGCTATGCTGACTAGTATCATGTTATCACAAGAATGTTGTTGGATTCTTTTTTACGTGATTAAGCTCTTTCGCTTGAACTATATGCTGCAAAGTGTAGATTTAAAAGATCCAAAACGTGTGGAAGTGTATAACATAACTTCAAGGGACTTGTTGAAGGTAAAATATGGTAAGGGGATATGGTTTAATTGAATGGTTGGGGAGAAGACCACATTGCCACAGGCCCACTCCTTGAGGTCCGTGCGGCACTCGGTACACACCTCGCATACCGAGTCAGCCTCTTCATCATCGTATCATAATCGACTGGTTTCGCCTTGCCTAGGACTCATCAGGGATACGACTTCTGTACCCGACCAGTTTGTGCAGGGTTGGTTAGCCTAGTCCTTTCTTTAAAGTCAGATCCCTGATCAGCGACAAACTCCCTAAACTCAATTGGGTCGGTCTGCCTAACTCCAAAGGATCTTTCCAACTCTAAGTTCTGCACGCCCCTTCCTTCCGAAGCGCAAACCCTGCCAGTCTTAGATTATTCGAAAGTAACATGACAAGTCACAACGTACCGAAATACGAGCGTGACATTCTCCCCCACCAAACATCGTGCACGCCCTCGTGTGCGGCACTAAGTACACACCTCACATACCGAGTCAGCCTCTTCATCATCGGATCACAATCGACTGGTTTCGCCCTGCCTAGGGCTCATCAGGGATACAACTTCAGTACCCGACTAGTTTGTGCAGGAATGGACTAATCCCTTATTCAAAGTCATATCCACGATCAACAAAAAACTCCCCAAACTCAATCGGGTCAGTCTGCCTAACTCTAAAGGGTTTTTCCAACTCTAAATACTGCACACCCCTTCCTACCGAAGCGCAAACCCTGCTAGTCTTAGATGATCTGAAAGCAACATGACAAATCAAGATGTACCATAATACATGTGTGATATTCTCCCCCCACCAAACATCGTGCACGCCCTCGTGCATCGGGATTTTCAAGATCGTCCATTGGGACATTGCGGGACACACTCATTCCCACTCTAATTGATAACTCGGCATCTCACCTCCGTCTTCAGCAACATTGCTCCCCTTGAGGACTCCCATCTACCTCGGATGTTGTCACCTCAACTTTTGGTCGCCATCGAAAGAGGTTTGCATTACCCAACCTAGGTGCTCGGCAAAGCAATACGCAACGTACCCGCTCTGCTACCATTTGTCTCGATCTCACTCCTTGAGGTCCGTGCGGCACTCGGTACACACCTCACATACCGAGCCAGCCTCTTTCATCATCGGATCACAATCGACTGGTTTCGCCCTGCCTAGGGCTCATCAGGGATACGGCTTCAGTACCCGAGTAGATTGTGCAGGGATGACCTAGTCCCTTCTCCAAAATTAGATCCACGATCAGCGAAAAACTCCCCAAACTCAATCGGGTCGGTCTGCCTAACTCTAAAGGGGTTTTCCAACTCTAAGTTCTGCACGCCCCTTCCTACCAAAGTGCAAACTCTGCTAGTCTTAGATGATCCGAAAGCAACATGACAAGCCATGACGTATCGAAATACGGGTGTGACATTCTCCCCCACCAAACATCGTGCACGCCCTCGTGCATCGGGATTTACAAGATCGTACGTTGGGACATTGCGGGACACACTCATTGTAATGACCCTCTCAAATTATCAAGGAATCAGTCCTCCGACCGCATGAATTATCCGAGACATCATTTTCTGCGAATATCGATATCGAGGTGATCATGAACCGGGAATTGGGTTACGACTCGGGAAAGTGAATGAGAAGCTTGATCAAGTTATNGAGGTGTTTAATATCTTCATTCTTAAGTTTTCCAGCAAGCCACAGCAGCCAGCTCATTCATGCCAAGCTGTTGGACACATGTCGCGAGAAGAGACAAGATCGGTGTCACCTTGCTTCCACCTCTCTTGATGATGCAGCTGCTCCAGCCACGAACCCTAGCCCTATAAATAGTCTCCATAACCTTAAGAAAAATTTAGTTTTCAGAAACCACAGCTTTTACTTACATAACCATAAATTTCTGCGATTATCGAGATTTTGGTCGGAAAAATCCTCGGTAAGGTAAAAATTCCCAAACTCCCTAGTCTAGCTATTTGATAGGTCCTGAGATCGAATATGACCTCATAATTCCAATTGGAATGGCAGTTTTAGCAGAAACGCTGCCCATTTTACCGGAAGATATTTTGGTCATCAATAGTTTTCGAGTATCCAAGCTAGACAATAGGTCAACGACCCAAGGTGAGTCCAGTTCTGATTATTTTATGCAGGTATATGAATCCATACTGGAACCGTGGTGATGGTTTAGTGATGGTTTCATTATTTTACTTCTCGGCTTACCCGATGGTCATACTATCGAGGTATGTCGCCGATGAACATGAGATTGATTGATTGTGAGTCAGGTTATGATTGTTTTATTTGGTGCTTTTTTGTGTTGCTGGAACCATGTTGATGGTTTCTTTATTGAGTTCTCGGTTACCCTTTGGTTAAGCCGTCGAGGTATGTGAACCGATGAACATGTGTGTTATTTTTTATTGTTGTGGAACCTGATTCTCGGCTTCCCTTTGGTTAAGCCAATGTGGTATATGAACCGGTGAATCTGATAGGAAGTCGGGTTGGTCATGCCAAGTGGCCGTATTGTGACT
>OVAP01002881.1:0-18111 GCA_900406295.1 Aurinia saxatilis
TAAACTGCTTCCATCTACCAAGAATCTTGTCATTGTGGTGGTCCATCCTTTGAGCTATTTAGGAGGCCTACATGTGAGGAAGGAGGTGGAGTTTTACAAACTCAAGGAAGCCTCTACGATCTGAAGCTTTGTATCTTCGACCTTAGCAGGTGTTATGGTTACTATTAACGTTGTAATGTCAGCAGCTTCAAGTTCAGGGTTATGCATTATCGTTGGATTAACACTCACCATGGTGGGGTGTTTTGATAACTTTCTTCAACTGTTTCATTTGGCTTTTGTTCCAGAGTTGGTCTCTCTACGATTTTGCAACAATTGCCACTCGAGTGGCATCAAGCTCAGCTTCAAGTCTAACTTTGGAATATCACTTTATATCTTATATCTCTAGCATAGGACCGGTTCTTTGTTAGACAAATAGATTTAGATATGCGATTATTTCTTTGGTTTTGTTTGTTACCTGCCTATTGGTTTGGTGACACTGGTTACCTTGTAAGGCTAAAGCCGTTATCTCGACTCCTATTGAATAAAATCAACTTTGTGACAAAAAAAAAAACATATACTTTTTAGATAAACTATGTAGTGTAATTAACCAAATCCACCAATTTTAATTTGCCTTTGTGTCTTCAGTTGTGGTCTGGAGAAACAATTTGTGGATGATCTTTACAAGGACTTTTAACGGCTACTTAGAATTTGGATTATGCGCGGATATATCTTATCGGTTTTGTTAATACATTTACCAGTTTTGTAATGGTTCAATGATGTATATTTGTGGTTTGGTAAGTATTGTTTTGGGTTAGAATAATAAACAATATATATCAAAGGACAACAATAATTTATGTTTAACATTATCTCTTTAGGAGGACAATTTTTTTTTTTTTTTTGAAAGTTAAAGTTGTATTCAAACAAAAAAAACTGGTTTACATCTACAATTTTAAGAGTAATTGAAAGAGCATGACTAAGAAGAAACATTTGCCTGACGAGTAGCAAACCAATATACTATGCCATCGTCAAACCTGTGGTCACCAAGCTGCCTTATTGAACTAAACCGGTTTCGGATATTGCAATTCAGGGACGTAAGTAGCACAGCAGCAGGTACGGGCGGCTGTCCATGTCTCCTATTGTTGCGTTCACGCCATATGACATATAATGCTGCTTGGAATGCGTATCGAGTTGTAAATGAGCTGATCGTGTCTCTGTTCGATTCTGCCAGGAGGATAATTCCTTCTATCTTTATTAATCAGGAATATCAATAGAGATCGTTAATCAACTTCTTCTCACTGAGCTTGTTGAGCTTGTTCTTCTCAGTCGCTCTTTCTACTTGATGGCCTACCCCCATTGCTGGAAAATAAAGTCCACATAAATATCATAATAAGATGTATGATAAATTACTTTTTGAAGTCTTTTCATAAAAAAGTCACACTGAAACTTTTAGTCGATAAAGTGATACAAAATTAATGGGTTGGTGCGGACTATCGAATATATTCCATGCAACCATATTATTACACACATGATGCACATCAATATATATGAATTTATATGAAAATGTGCTGAACTCCAAATTATGTTGCGATGAGTAAATAGATACCCGGATGGAACACGAGTGTGATCCATCAAGCTTTATATCTTTTTTAGCCACTATGAACATTGATACCTTTGTTCCATCCTTACTCGGGTAAAAGACCTATAAAACATAGCAATGAAGATATAGATTCAGAAGCAAACTTGGTATTGCAGAGTGAGGGCTTGTAACAGAGAAACCATTTACACTTACCCGAGGGACTTGAAAGGCTGTTCTATCGAATTCGATTCTCCTGCGACTTATGGTGTATTTATAGCTGAGGTACTTCATGTGGAGTAAGAACTTTGCTAATTGTCGGTTAGGAATAACCTTCTAATTCCTTAAGGTAGTGGATTTCCTTAATCTAAACTTCCTTAACATGGAGAGTTTCCTTAACATGGTAAGTTTCCTTAATGTAGTTAATTTTTTTACTCTGTCGCTTTTGTCGATAATGAGACTCAAAACGAAAGCAAATCTTTTCCATCAATATTTCCACTAAACAAAAACTAAAAATTAAAAACTGAAGATCTAAAGTAAAAGCTTTTATACATGATCACAGTTCGCATCTGGTTGACTCCTCCATCACAAGAGACCATAAGATAGTCATTGAGATATAATCCTGACAAAAACAATGATCACAAACAAAAGAAGTATAAAAGTTTAGCATATTGATGAAGATCCAACAACAAACAAATACCTTGGATCATTCCAGAAAGAGGTCATGTCAAGTTATGGCACTAAATTAATTCTCGGACATCATCTTTTGTTAACTTCTTTCTTTCAAAATCAAATTCAAGTTTTGAGATTGGCTGAGTTGATGGTTCACGCTCTGAATTTGACAGACTAGTCGACCACTAAAGTATGGATAAGCTAGTGCCTGTAAATAAGAAAATCAGAACAATGAGCATAAGAGTTTCATCTAAGCAAGAATATAGGTCCAATCTTTACCGCACAAATCATAATCATAACTCACCTTACAGTGTGTCATCTCAAGTCACGATCCATCTTCAACTTCCTCAATTGCTCCATTCCCAAAAGACTTGTTCTGAAACAGAACAAAAAATGAAGAATTTACAACACATAAAAATCACAATACTTAAACATTCTCAGTATCTCATGCACCAATTAAAAAAAGCATAAATTTTGATACAAACTCTCTGTAAGACATTTTGTCGAACACTTCCAATGCATTACCCAAAAGTTTCCATTTTCTGTATTATCATGTGATCCGATATATTAAAACTCAAATTCAGGAACCTTTTGTAATCTCCATCTAATGTATTCTTCTTCTTCTTCTTCTTCGAACTTGCATTATTGCAGTCGTTTTAGCTCGAACGGCGACGAAGTGAGAGCATTAAACCGAAAATTGCTTGTTGTTGATCTCTATAAAAGAGTAAAATTTGACAGACCGGCAAAGAAAAGAGAGGAAAGAATCGAACCCTTTCTTAGTTTCTCTTCTTCCTTACGTCTTACCCCTTCATCTCCGTTACCACAACAACCCATCGCCGACAGCCAATCGGGAAATTTATATTTTCTCACCGATTACCGATCTTGGTCTCGTCTCTCTCTTTGAAGGTGAAGAAGAAGAAGCGTGTTTCTAATTAAAATGGGCTATACCGACGTTAGCAAACTGAATCGGCGAAGAAGAAGAGTCGGTGAAGAGACGAGAATCGACAAAAAATAAAGTAAATTGTGATTGGAGGATTACATCTGACGTGGATAGCCTCAGAGCAATATACCTTCAACTTTTATTAGTAGTAGATTCACAGAGGATAAACAGAGAAACACTGTTGTTGGTTCAATGGTAATTGAAGATGGTTCGGTTTGGTTTTTTATTTAGATTTAGTGTAAATTGGTTTTAAACCGATGTAACATATGCTGTTCAACCGATTTTTCGGTTTTTAACAGATTATTAACAAGATATTATATTTTACAAAAATAATTTTGAAAACCTATAGTATTTTGTTTTGTTTTTATTCTTTTTTTTTCATTCTTTGACAGTGTTATATTTTCTGATTAAATTATATAGTGTATGGTTTTTCTGATTGGTTGGGTATGTGATTCTTTTGGATGGTTGGGATTTGTCTCTCTTCTTCAGCTAATTATTTTGGAAATAGAGTTTATGGTTGGTATTTTTTTTCTTTAATTTTTTATTGTTAAATTTTATTTATTTTTTCAAGCTAATTATTCTGGAGATAGAATTTATTAATACTAGTTAACTAGAAGATTTGACAAAACAAAAATACAGATTCAAAAAATTTAAAGTATATTGAAAAAAAACTTTCATGGTTTTAAAATTAAAAGAATTTTTATAGTTGATTCAGTAATATTTAGATAGTTTTATTATTATATTTATGATATTAGAATTTTTGTAATTTTGATTTTTGTTCATGGTATTCTTCGATAATATTATTAATTTATTATTGATTCAGATGACTAAAAAATGATGTGGTTTATAAATAAGTTTTACTCGTAACGAATGAGTAAATTTGTTTTGTTAAAACCATTAAATCTTAGCCGACCATAACTGCTTGCTTAAACGTCAAGTCAAGAAGCTCTTGTTTGCATGAAAAGTCCACGTGGCATGGTTCCTCACTTAAACGATCTTCTTTGATACGCGTCACCCGTAAAGATACTTGGAAGAAGAGAAAATGAAAACACTAAACCACACGTGGCAGTTGTTTCCCTATCGATGTAATCACGTGGCATCTCAATAGAACCAAAACGCTTTCTATAAAACCAACAAGCAGCTCAATTAATAAACACACGACTAAAAAAATTCAAAAAGAATTAAACTAATCAGAAATTTTCTTGGAATCCAAGCAAACTAGAGAAGAAGAAAATGGCTTCAGGACAACGAGAGGCGGAGAAAGCTGCGAAGGCCGAGAGAGCTGAAGCGGCAGCGAGGCTCGCAGCGGATGATTTGAAGGATGTTAACAGAGGTGATGTTACATATAAGGTGACGGAGAAGACAACCACGACGGAGCCAGAGAGGCCAGGGATTATAAGCTCGGTGATGAAGGCTGTGCAGGGAACCAAAGATGCAGTGATTGGTAAAAGCCACGATGCGGCTGAGTCAACGAAAAACGGAGCCGAGGTTGCATCGGATAAGGCGGCCGGGGTGAAAGACGCCACTGCAGAAAAGGCCGGAGAGGTTAGAGACAGAACCGCGGATAAGACGAAAGAAACGGCGGAATACACTGCCGACAAAGCGAGGGAAGCTAAAGACAAGACGGCAGAGAAAATGGGTGAGTATAAAGATTACACGGCGGATAAAGCGACAGGGATGAAAGATGCCACCGGAGAGAAAGCATCGGAGACCGCGGGTTACACTGCGGATAAGGCAAGAGAAGCTAAAGACAAGACGGCGGAGAAGATGGGCGAGTATAAAGACTACACGGTCGATAAGGCGACGGAAGCCAAGGACATAACGGCGGAGAAAGCAAAGGAAACTGCGGATTACACGGCGGATAAGGCCAGAGAAACTAAAGATAAGACGGCTGAGAAAATGGGTGAATATAAAGATTACACTGCGGAGAAAGCGACGGAAGGGAAAGATGCGGGAGCCAGTAAGCTCGGTGAACTGAAGGATAGTGCAGTAGACACAGCGAAGAGAGCTATGGGTTTCTTGTCAGGTAAGACAGAAGAAACTAAGCAGAAAGCAGTTGAAACCAAAGACACAGCCAAGGTACTCTTAAGAGTTTTATATGCAAGACTCTTATATTGAGAGCTATTAGTTTCTTGTTTGATAAAATTTTCTTTGCTATAGGAAAAAATGGACGAGGCTGGAGAAGAGGCAAGGCGAAAAATGGAAGAAATGAGACTTGAGGGCAAAGAACTTAAGGACGATGCTGGCCAAATGGGCCATGACAAGAGCGAATCTGCAGCCGGAAAAGCTCATGAAATCAAAGATTCCACTGTGGAGAGGTATTAAAACACTGAAAGTAACTACAAGGTTAGACAACAGGAAAAAAGACTCTTAAATGAAATGATTGAAATTATATTTTGTAGAGGTGAACAAGGTAAGGGGACGATAATGGGTGCGTTAGGGAACATGACTGGAGCTATAAAGAGTAAACTGACTGGTACGACTCAGCCTGATGATGATCAGACACGCACGGGGGCTCATGGAGACGAAGGCTCTGGGAAGACTACTGTGACAGTTGACGTGAAAGATACAAGGCCTGGACAGGTGGCAACATCGCTGAAAACGTCTGACCAGATGACTGGTCAAGCTTTCAATGACGTTGGAGAGATGGATGAAGAGGTAGGAAAGGGGAAAGTGACCGTGAAAACGCATCGCTCTGACGTCTAGGCTTGCGCTTCGTTTTCTGCTATAACGAAGATTATAAGTGATTTTCTCTTTTGTCATGCGTCCTTTTCTAATCTTGACTTTGTAATAAAAGTTAATCTGCCGTTTTGCACTTATGTAGCTATTTCCTTTTTCAACCGGTGAAATGAAAAACGTAATCAGTTTAGTTTTCAATTAAGAGATCAATACCATATGATGCAACGTCTCCAATCTATTTTGCCTTGAACTCAAAACATAGAAACAGGAAAGGTTCTTACGACTTCGACACCCTGGAATAGTAGAACTGCTACGTAAATAGCTAAATACTAAACGGTGTAAGAGAAAAAACTGAAACTGCATATTCGACCATTACAGGTTAAGTGGATTTTATAATCAATCAAATAAATATGTTCAATGTTACTTTTGGTATTTGTGATTTGTAATAGTACAAGAACATGAATCACTATCACTCTGCATTTACGGATGTTGTCGGAGAGCTTAAGTTCTCCCATCTTTCTAGTACACAGCTCGAGAGCTCTCACAAGCACAAAGGTGAACTAATAATCACAATATCCCCCTCGCTCAATCACGGAACCAGAACTCAGATATCGAATGGACTCAAGTCTCAGAAATCATATTGCTTGCTTAAGGGAGGAGCTTTTGCTCATACCTGGTTTGGATTCTGAGGATGATATCGCAAGGTTTCCCATTTTAACTTCCACAGCTTCTTGCTCCTCATTTTCTCTCTTCTTTTGCTCTGTATCCAGCTTGTCCTCAGATTTTTGGACTTTAGGTAAGACTGAAGGTTGTAGAGTGCGAGGACCAGAGTTGATCCAGGGATGTGAAAGACACTGAGACGCAGTTGGCCGTTTCTCCGGGACAAAATCAAGAATCGAAACAAGAAAATCACTCAAGTCATTTGCATCTTGCTCACTGAACTCATACTTCTCCATGAGGACTTTGTTCATGGGCCAGAAACGAAGTCTTCTTATGTGTCGAAGATCGCCATGCCTGTTGAAGAAATCTCTGGAGTAGCGGCCTCCTAATGCTATCTGCAGAACACAACAGAGAAAGAGTTGGGAGTTTTAAATCATCGAAACAAATCTTAGGACTCCAAAGTTCAAATTACGTGCTAAAGTTTTCTATTACCTTGCGTGGCATCATCCCCAGAAGCTCCATCATCAGAGCCAAGTGGTCCTGTTAGCACACAACAAGGACAAATCAGATTCTTAAACTCCCAGAAACTAAATATGGGAATAAGTTGTTACCACACAGCAAAAAGACTTAGGGAATTCAAGCGTACCTCATCTCTATCGTAATTATCTCCACTATGGGGATCGAAAAGTACATCTCCAGTGGCAAGTTCAAAACAAATGCAAGCGAATGACCAGAGATCTGCCGAGGTAGAGTATTTAGATCCAAGTATTACTTCTGGACACCTATACTGTCTCGTCTGAATGTCGCTTGTGAACTGTTTGTATGTCCAACAAGCATTACCAAAGTCAACAAGTTTACACTTGAGGTCAACAGTTTCCACAAGGTGCCTTCTACTCGATCGACTCCCTTTCTTACCGGCATGCTTTTCTTTCTTATTACCATCTAAACCATCAGTGGCAGAAGTAGAAGGGCAATCTTCTTCAACCGGTTTTTCTGCCTCACAGGGTTTCCCATTAACAGACGGTTCAACAACACCCTTTTTCTCCGCATTTCCCTGAGCCGAAACCTTAACCTTTCTATGAACATCTTTCTTTTGACTCTTGACAAAATCTCCATTAGAGTCAACCGTCTTGTTGTCCTTATCACTAGGGAGAACAAGAGGAGCTCCAGACTTCCTAGGATCTTTAGACGGATCAATAGTCGTCGGTAACAAAATATTTTCCGGCTTCAAATCAGTATGTATAATGGAAAGGTCTTTATGCAAATACTCTAACCCAACCAACATATGATAACAAATCTCCTTAACCATGGGAATAGGCAAGCCACGGTAATCTGAATACTTTATAAGCGTCAACAAATTATCCCCCAAATACTCAAAAACCATACACACATGCTGCCCATTCGGTCCCGAGTGCTTAAAATGATCCAAAAGCTTCACAACACACTTGGTATCCTCCGTATCTCCTTCTGCAATCTGTTTCAATATAGTTATCTCATCCATTGCAGCTTCAGTATAATGCTGCGCACTCTTCTGCACCTTCAACGCCACATATCTCTGTGCATTCGATACAAACAATCCAAATCAAAACTTCAAATATAGAATATACAACATAATTTCCGATTGTTCACAAGAATCTAAACTTAGTTACTAAAGGCAATTCGAGAGAGAGGTGCGTACAGTGAATTGAGTATCCCAAGAGAGCCACACAGTAGAGAAATGGCCCCAACCGAGCTTACTCTGAACAACATAGCGACCGTGTTTAAAGGAATCACCGATCCGTACGGCGTGGTAACCGCCGCGGCGATAATCCTCCGTCCCTTCGTCCTCCGAAGTGTATTCATCACCACCGTCGCTACTCCACTTCTCCGCTTCCATATTAAACCGATCCAGACGCTGAACTAATCTCTCTGAGATTTTTCAAATCCGATATTCTGGATCTCTGTCTCTCTTTTGAGTTTTGAGATTTCTTGTTTCTGGAAGCTAAGGAGCTTAGCTAATTCTTCAAATTTTTCCAATCAACCTTTACGATACGTCACCGTTTTCCTTTTACCGGCGGCTATTGGAGAAAAATCATTGAGGAGATGCTGACGTCATCATGGGCTAGTGAAGTTATGGGCCTTATTGGGCTATGAAGTGTGGGCTGATATGTGTTTAAAGGTTTTATAAAGTCGAGATGTGTGGTCTCGTTGTGGTCTCTTATATATAAGCTTCGGCTGAATTAGGGTTTTCTCGTAATCTAGGGTTTTCCGGGAGCAGCCTGAGGAGGAAGAAGAAGAGGAGCAGCAACAGCAACAGCAACCATGGTTCTCAAGTAATTAAATCTCACTAATCTCTTTCGATTGTTGTTGTTGTTCGTCTAAGTGGCTTCGATTAGTGCAATGATTCATGATTTCGCTATAGAATGGATCGGTTCAGTGAGATTGGGAGATTATCTTTTGTGTCACTTGGTTTCATTTGATTCGAAGCTGGGATATTCATGGGTTTATGTTAGATGATGAGATTAGTCTGCTCTGTAACTGGATCTGGTTTTAGTGTCTTGTTCACCTTTTATTCATCTCCTTCCATGGGTGTGTAATAAGTTGTATTAAATCCAAAGATCATTTGACATGTCTGATTCCTTTGGTTACGTTTGGAATACAGGACAGAGCTTTGCCGTTTCAGTGGACAGAAGATTTACCCAGGAAGGGGAATCAGATTCATCCGAGCTGATTCTCAGGTTGATTGTTTATGAATCTTTAGCTTGTTATCGAATTAGTTAGTGTCTTAAGATTTGCAAATATTAATGGGTTTTGGATTGTTTACAATGATTCATCAGGTTTTCTTGTTTGCTAACTCCAAATGTAAGAGGTATTTCCACAACAAGTTGAAGCCTTCAAAGCTTTGCTGGACTGCCATGTACAGAAAGCAACACAAGAAGGTAAGATCTTTTGTTTGTAAGAGTCTTGTGAGTGTTTAGTGACAGTGACCCTGATGAGTGCACTTTTCCAAATTCTGAATGTTTATAGGACGCAGCTCAAGAGGCTGTGAAGAAGAGGAGACGTGCCACCAAGAAGCCATACTCAAGGTCCATTGTTGGTGCTACCTTGGAAGTCATTCAGAAGAAGAGAGCTGAGAAGCCAGAAGTTCGTGATGCAGCAAGAGAAGCTGCTCTCCGGTTAGTCTTTCTCTCTTACTCAGATCATCCTATAACAAAACTTTTGCATTTGAGAAATGTTGTAATTGACTTGAAACGAATGTGATGATTGAACAGTGACATCAAGGAGAGAATCAAGAAGACAAAAGACGAGAAGAAGGCCAAGAAGGCAGAGTATGCTTCTAAGCAACAAAAGATCTCCAAGGGAAATCTTCCCAAGGCTGCTGGGCCAAAGGGTGGTGCTAAGTTGGGAGGTGGTGGTGGCAGACGCTGAAGAGCCCTAAGTCCATCTTTTCTCACTGTCGTTTCTGCTAGTTGCTACTTTTACTAGTTTTAATGTTCATTTCAGAATATTTTGCAAAACCTAAACCTTGTTTTTGGTTGTTATCCCTTTTTGCAACCCTTATAATCTTCGGACTTGAGAATTTTGGTGCTTATGTATTTCGTTTCTCTATTCGCTCTGGTCGTCATGTCAGTAGGGTGAAGAGATTATATTTTCTGCATTTTTTCATAACCATGTTGGTCACTGTTCATATATTGGATTCGGCTATGACCAAATCCAATCCTCAACGAACCAATCTGAGCTGACTGCAAGACTGGGCCTTTTCAACATCATTCTCTTATGTGTTCCAACTTATATATCTTACGAATGATGGTGAGAGTAGTCCACCATGTCATGTTTCACGCTAGACATTGGGTCAAAAGATTATCTCAAGTTGCAATCTTGGGAGAAGATTAGTGTACCAAAAAAAACAAAAAATTTTTTTGAGGTTTTAAGTATTGAAAGTGTTTGCGGAAAGAAATGTTGAAATTAACAACTTAGCCATCACTACTAGCTAGAATATACAAAAGAAAGGACTATTCCTTCACTAACCAAGCTAGACTCAAGACCATCTTTTCCATGCAGTATGTAAGCTGTGCAGAGTCTAATGAAAAAAACACGGCAAGGAAGCTTGGATATGGAACAATGTGAAACTTATGGAGGAGCCATCACAGCCAACCTGTCCACCAAGGCCTCTAAAGTTAAGGAATGAAGGAGATAAACAAGCAATCTTAAATACTCTGTTAATAAATTCAGATTCAGATGAGTGGAACATGATGAGAGTTAGACGGATACTTGTGCATAAGGATATCAATGAATTGGACAGATTAGACCAAGTATGAATGTGGCAAAGGATGGATATCCATGGATTTGTAACAACAAAAACCAATGTACAGTCAAGTCTGATACTAAGTATTTTTGAACAAGATGGAGCAAGAGAGCTTAGGGATTAAAGATCCAAGCCTCAACCCCCTATATCAAGGAGTCTAAAAAAAACCTAAACCATCCTAAAGATTGAAAATTTCATGTGGGGTGTATAGCTAATTGTCTAGCAATGGGAATGTGGAGACAGGCTAGAAATAGTGCATCATGTGATATGGGCTCTGTCACCAGTTGCTTCCCTATTCACCTCAGCTGGAGCAGATTCCATATATGAAAATATGGCAAGATGGATGATCCAAGTGATACCATGGCTAATGTAGAGAATATGGAATGGTTTCTGCTTCTTTCTTCAGCCACAATGAGGAAGCAAACCAGTTATAACCAGATAGTAGAAAAGGCGATGATGGAGTCTAAGGAGTTTGGATAATAAGGAATAAGAAACAGAGAAAGGTTATGTCATATATGGACAGGTGCTAAGGCTTATCCATACGGACCATACCTAAGATCTTTTTGAGGTTGCGACTAATCTAACTTTGGATAGTTTGTTACGCTCAAAACTTGGTTTTGGAAGATGTCATATTTGAGACTTACGAGTGACTCGAAGACAGTACTAGAGGTCTAAAGAGCCGCTTGAATGTCAGCTCAAGACTTTTACTTCAGAGAATCTATATTTTAAAGGCAAGCAATTTCACTAGGTTCATAGCAAAGCAAGGCAATCACTGTGCTGATCACTTTAGTATTATTTTTCCATATAGATTTGATTACCATCATGAAATCACTCTTAATTATGTTAGCCAAATGTTGTATCTCCGTTTTGCTATTTCATTGTTCTAAAAAGTTGGCCACGAAAAAATAAAGGTTTCGAGAATATCGTGAGCTAAAAGTAAAGAGAGAAAAAAAACATTTAACCTCCAAAATTTATCTTTGTAGTTTTGAATGGAGATCCCGTTTTAAGGTGACATTCGAATGATTCCTCTCGCATTCACGGATATTACGTCATTTCTCTTACGTAGGAATATTCATTCTATATGTCACTTTTAACTGTTTTGCTACGTTATCAATTTTTCAAAGACTAAAATATTATTTGGTTGTAGGTAATCGAGATCGAAAATCAGTTTTGGAGTTTTTTATATAAAACCAAGTTGCGTGTGAAAAGGTATCAACTATGCACCAAACTAATTATTCGTCTTGCTTCAAAAAGACAAAAAAAGGTGTAAAGATTTTCAAGAGTAAATACGAAGAAAGAGACAAAAACAAACATTATTCTTCTCTCTTGCATCTTTACTTCGACTCTAATTTGGATCTCGATCTCAATCTCCAAATTTCCACACACAAAAAAAAAACAATGAACAAGATCTTCTTCTTCTTCTTCTGTTTCTTCTTCATTGTTTTCATTCAGTGTCCACCACAAACCCAGTCCCAAACCATACCAAGAAACATTAGCATTTTCATCTTGGCCGGTCAGAGCAACATGGCTGGTAGAGGCGGTGTTTACAACGACACCACCACAAACACCACCGTATGGGACGGTATGATACCACCGGAGTGTCAGCCAAACCCTTCCATCCTCCGTCTCACGGGCAAGCTCCAATGGGAAGAAGCTAAAGAGCCACTTCACGTTGATATTGACACTAACAAGACTAATGGTATTGGACCGGGGATGTCATTTGCAAACCGGGTGGTTAACAAGACCACGTTTGGTCATCAGGTAGGTTTGGTTCCATGCTCTATAGGTGGGACTAAACTAAGTCAATGGCAAAAGGGTGAATTTTTGTATGAGGAGACTGTGAGGAGAGCTAGAGCAGCACTGGCTAGTAGTGGTGGCTCGTACCAGGCGGTTTTGTGGTATCAGGGTGAGTCGGATACGGTTGATATGGTTGATGCTTCGGTTTACAAGAAGAGACTTCAAAAGTTCTTTAGTGATCTTCGAAATGATTTGGATCACCCAAATCTTCCTATTATCCAGGTATATATAAGCTCTAATATTGATATCACTAAAAATAAGAAAATAGGTATGTGCTACTTTGCACAGTTTTATAATATTCGGAATGCCAAATTATATTCAACTCAACTAGTATAAAAAAGCAAAAAAGCAAATTTGTCATTCTGCGGGGACTTTTTAACATTGAGTAAATGATGAAAGTTTACTTAGACATTGAAACGGTATAGACTACAAACCTTAGTGAAAGTTTAGAATTAGAAAAAATATATTGGGATAAAATTACATATTCATTAAATAAGAAGACTCGAGGCATTGAAAATTTGGTTTAGTCACAAATATTGTGGAACTACGGATTTAATGGAGTTAATTGCAATTGCATTGCACGATAAAGTATGTGTGCTTGGTGGAAATTAAGTATTCTATACAATTGTATAATCATACTTAGTACTCTTCTCTGCCAGTCAAATTCAAAAACCAATATTTAATTAATCCCACTGTTCTATAACCTATTGCATTTTAATTATTTATTGATTTATTCGCTGTACCAATCCAGGCTGTAGCTAAATACCCAGCTGTAGTAGTAGTTCTATTTTTATAATATCTCCTTTTGGTCTTATTTTCTAATTTTGGGTAATGCATGCTTCTAAAGTTCTTTTGTTTTGCTTTTGTTGTTTCTTGGGACCAACCAAAAAAACAAAAAAGGTGGCTCTAGCTACAAGTGCAGGACCATATCTGGACGCAGTGAGAAAAGCTCAGTTAAAGACAGAACTTGAGAACGTGTACTGTATTGATGCCATGGGTCTACCTCTTGAACCGGACGATTTGCATTTGACTACATCTGCTCAGGTCCGGCTCGGTCACATGATGGCCGATGCTTTCATTGCTATTCCAAATTCAGCCCAACAACAGCTCACTGGCTTTTCTTTCATTATTATTCTGTTTTCCCTATTTTGTTTATATGGTAGTTTTGGACTTAGCTTAACATTATACTGATACCCTTTTTTTAGTTTCCTCATAATTCATTTTTTAGTTTTGTTTCACTTAGTGAATTTACTTGATACTTTTTGTGAATTAATATAGAAATTTTTTGTCTGAATAAAATCATTCTTCGTTATAGAATTCAAAACCGCATTTTAAAAAGAAAAGAAAAAATAGTGCACTTGTCATCTGTTCGTGTGTGTGAATTCATATTTTCAACCAATTTATAACTGAACCGCATTAAAACAAAACCAAACCAATCCAACCCGAAATTCAACCAAACACAGCACAAATCTGACGAAAACTAACTTCAGGTGACTTTTTAAAATTCTGTATTGATTTATTATCTAAATGCTTCATATAATTGAGCTTTGTGCTTTGTGATAGGTCAAAGCATTTGAAGCTTTAGACAAGTTTGATTAGAAGACTTTGATTAGTTTAACACTTTCTAATATTATTCGGATCCAATCCTATGCACAGCATCACAGATGGATATGATAAAATAAAGAAAACACCCAAGAATCACTAGAATTAGTCATACACGCACAGAATATTTTAGATATTTCTGGTTGGATATAGACAATAATTGTGTTGTGAAATCCAAACTAAATATGACTATATGAGTATACACAAAAACAGTTTTTTCTTCTTCTTTTTTTAATAACATCTTACAAAAGAAAATTGCTCTCTTCCCTAAAATATGTAACAAAATGAGTAAGAAGTAATACAAACAAAAACTCGATGAAATGCACAAAATAAAATGAGAAATTTTTACCGTATCGTCGACTCCATAACCATATACCCTAATTTGGGGAACACGTTAAAACGACGACATAAACCACTAAGAAACTAACATCGAAGTTATCATTACCTTCAAAGAATCAAAAAGCTTTTGGTGTGTGACTGTGACCTTCCTTCAAGCTATTTCACAAAAGCTTTTTTCTTTCTGTATTCTTTTAAATCACCAATTGGGTTTATGAAGACTGAATCAACGCATAACCCGCCTTTTGAATGTGTGCAATCTATCTGTTTCATGGACCATTGGATTTCAGTAGCCGGTTCTGATCCATTCACTATAAATTCTCCGACTCTATACTCAATCCAGCAACCACGTTTGTGTTGCGCTAGTGCTTCTCTCTCTAGGTCCTCCAAGTAATATTCACATGATGCATCTTGACCATCAGAAGTCGATAGCGAAAACCTTACCGGCTTTAAATCCCAGCCATGAGTGTGTTCAAAATGGCAAACACGTCTCCCCAGCCTTTTTGTGAATCTCCCTAGATGGATTCTGAATGATAGAGAGTATATACCAGGTGGGAGATGGAATTTTACACTTCCATCAACTTCAAACCACCAAATCTGCTGTAAGTAGGCTACAACATGGAACCTGACAAGGGAAAGATTGAAAAAGGATTTTACTTTTTTATTCCACAACCACAAACATAAAACAATCTGCATCATTACTACATGGACTGTTTGAATCTAGAGCATCAGTAGAATCTCAGTGACGAGATTTTACGGTATATAAGATAAACCTGATGCTAATTCAAATCCTTTCCCGCAGAAATTTGAAATGAGTTTGTTTATGCCACTAGCCTAATCATTTCGCAAGCCCAAGTAAAATCATCAATACGATAGCACCACACATCCATAATCGTAAAGATTAGGCAGGAAAACACATTTCTCTACCAAAACTCAAAAGCAGAGCCACAAGCTAAGAGAACACAGGGCAGTAATCAAACAGTAATCTTCACATAAAGACTTTTCAAAATCCTATCCGATATGCTTAAAGAGATAACCATCACAGCCCCCTAAGTAAAAAATCCTAATAAACCAAGGATCAAACAGGTCATGAAACTCAGGTCAAATATGACATTATCACAAACCAATTATTGTGAAAATGACCTTAACATCATCTTGTTGATCTCCTATTAAAATTCAATCAACAATCATGTACCTAGATTCATCGGTCGGAATCCAATTCCAATATCTCCGATCCTCAATTCCAGTAATCGCCATTCCTCTCGCAGATATCGCCATACAAACCCTTCCCGTAACTCTATCAATCCATAACTCCTACAAACAAACAAAAACACAAAGAAATTCAAAACCCTAATTCCCAAATTTCCAACACAATCACAATTAATACCTTATTATCATCATCAAAAGGGATAGGTCTGGAGAGCACAGCGAATATATCCTTCTTGGAGAGACTATGATACCTCTCGGGAGGCAACAAATCAAGCAGATCCTGATAATTCGGCGGCAATTTCTTCTCCCACACAGAATCCGACGACGCCGCGCCGCGAAATGCACGATTCAACCCAGCCAGATTACAAATCTCCGGCGGAGTTAGATACATGAACACACAAGCGACGCAACTCTCAGGTATGTCTCCGAGACCGATTCCGTTAGCCAAATTATTCGTCCCGTCGTTTAGATTAGACAAGGACGAACCCATACTTTGACCTCGACGAAGAAGAAGAAGTAATCGTAATCGGATTTATTCGCGTTGAATTGAGAGAGACATGGTCATGGTGGTGGTGAAGAAGAAGATATTTTGTGTGAAGCTTTCTTTCAAATTCTATAAATTGATTTTGAGGATTTTCTCGGGAAAATGTTTGGGGATGAAGAAGACGAGAAAGTGAGGGAAAGAGAGATTGATAAAAAGGGTGACGTGGGAGAGTTATGATCAACGGAAGGTGATGTTGCCACGTGGCAGCGCCGAACAATCGTGACAAAAGTCTGTGTTGATTTGGTGTAAAGGAGAAATGTAATTTATAAACAGTCCAAGCAAAAGATTCTTTTAAACCGAAAGTGCTGTGTATTGTTTTGTTATGGTACGTGTAACTTGAGGTGTTGTAATTTTTTTTTGGTTATGTTACCATCAAACATTGGCTTCCACGAATTATTTTTACATTTTTGTGAACAATGATTAGTAAATAAGAATGGTTTTTTTTTTTTTTTAGAAAGCTCCTGATAAGACGATTTAGAGTTCTTGCTATTGCTTACCGATCTCCAGCTCCGATTCAATCGGTTTTCTTTTCTCTTTTCAAATCTCTCACTCTTATACACTTTAATTTCATCATGGAGAAAGATCTGTGGAAAGAAATGCAGAAATTGAGCCTAAATATTAGTTCAGAGCGTCGTCCGATTCAACTATCTTATGATACAAGAAGAACCAACAATAACATCAATTGGCTCAGTCTTATTGTTCGTGGGCTCAACCCACGACATCAGAATCTCAATGGTATGAGAAATACCCTTCTTAAAGCATGGGGCTTACATGACAGAGTTAATGGACAAATCCATGATGATGGAACTATCCAGTTCACATTTGTGGAGGAGCATCATCTGTTATCTGTTCTGGAGAGAGATCCGTGGAACTTCAATAATTGGATGGTAGCAATGGATATGTGGACAAGGCGTAACTATCTTGATTACCTGCAGACTATAACCTTTTGGATCCAAGTATTTGGAATCCCGAATGATTATAGGAACCCCAAGTTGTTGAAATATTGGCAGAGAAATGGGAATCGTAGAAGGCGTAAGGGTGGTAGAACCCTCCAAGGATAATCAGGCTGAGGTGTGGATTAGGCTTAGATTTGATGTAAACCAACCACTGGCTTTTAGTAGATACTTGCAGTTGGAGGAGGTTGGAGATCCCATTCTGATTTCGTTTCAATATGATAAACTTAGGAAGTACTGTGGAAAATGTGGGTCTTTATTACATGAGGACACTCTCTGTCCACAATAGCTTATTCAGCAACAACCCAGTACCAATCAAGTACATGCACAAATGGAGATACAATCACAGGGAGTAGAACTTCAGGAACAAATTCATCTGGATGAGACAAGATCTCCTGCTGAACAAATCATCCCAAGGAGCCACTACGTCAATCAAGATCATTTGTTGCCAATTGAAGAAGACAATAATAGAAATAGCTTGGTGGGTCATTTACAGGTTATTCCTCAATTTAGAAGGATGGATAAAGAAAAGGAGATTCCATCAGAGTCTCATATAGTCATTCATGAGGTGGGATCTACAATTCAACAAGGCTTACAACTCAAAAGAAGAGCTGACTCCCAACATATTGATGAAGAAAGCCCGCATGTAAGACAGAGAATCAATGAAGTTGAAGATGAACAAGAAGGTGTGGTGGTTAACCTTAAACCACCACACCAGCCATGGCGTTGATCATGCATTGGAATTGTCAGGGAGTAAGGGGCAACCTGACAATTCCCATTTTGAAAACATCAGGAATAAGGGGGTTCACTGCTGTCTGATATCATCATATATATTTTGACCTAAAAGCTTCCTTGGGATATCTAAGAGCTAATTCTAGACTA
>OVAP01002882.1:0-18108 GCA_900406295.1 Aurinia saxatilis
CCTCGTCTGCAGAATCGTTATAGGTAACGAGAATCACTCGACTACCACGAGTTGGAAACCCAGAAACGCATGACATATGAGGCCATGAGAAATTCAGCTTCGAAATATAATGTTCTTCCTGTACAAATTTCAGATTCCACAATCATTCACAGAACAATCAAATTAAGTTTAATCAATCACTCGAAACTTCAATCAAACATGTATAGATCCAGATTCACGAAATCGATTAAGCTTAAACATCCGATTCTGACCTAAAGTACAACAACATCGAGAGCGAGAGATAGAGAAATTAAACTCACAAGGACGATCCCACGGAGTGCGACGGAGAGAATCACATCGGATCTGTTAATTTCGTTCACTAGCTGAAGAGACGCAGTCGAAGAAGACGTCGACAACCACGTCCCGTGCGGCGACGGATTCAGCTCTCTTTTTCCGATATGAGTCAGTAGCGAACACGGAGGTGGAGAAAATGGAAACGGAACAAACCGAGCGAAACCGATCACCCATCGGGAAGATTTTGGAACCGCCGTGCTTCCTCGACGGCGCTCGTAGATCGATGTTGTTAGAGATCCCGCCATCTTCCTTCAGATATTTTTCTCCGTTTTTGATTTTGAATTTTGCTTTTTTCAAACTTTTTTGTTCTGTTACGAAATTTGAAAAGCGTACTGTACGGATTTTATAATTCTACTATCACTCTACTCCAGAGAAAAATATTATTTAGGCCCATAGGCCTAAGCCCACTAATGTCTTCAGTTTTCTCAAATTCGGTTTATTAACCTTACCGAACCAATTGGTTCAAACAATTGCATTGTGATTGTGAATTTGTCACTTCAAAGAAACTTTATTCAGGGAAATTTTCAATGTTCTGTTATCAAGTACAAGTTACAAAGAAGTGAAATGAAAACCATTATTACATTATTGCCTTATTGGATTCTCCTAATTACTCTTAAATGGCAAAATGCTTCGATCAAGACTGTACACCAATGTTTATAACTCAGATCCACCAATCCAAAAAATTACTTGCAGTTGGTTTTCTACTTGAATCATGGAAGCCTAGACTTGAAGAGCAGAAGCAATGGAGCCAGCGAGGCTGAGAACTTCAAAAGGAGGTTTATTCATCACCTCTTTTACAGTCAATCCACACGAGTCTGTGATCCAGAAATAGCTAAAACCTTCCGCGGGATCACCTGCATCACGGAAACACAAGGGTTTTAACTACGCCACAAATAAACAGAAATGACTTGGTTTAGACTGAGTTTTAACGTTTGAATAATGGTTGTAACCTTTGGTGTCAAGCTTGAAACGTTTCCATGAACTCTTGGGGAATATGCCGTGTGTTACATATGCGCTTATTTTCGCTGCTCCATGTGCAGCTAAGACTTTCTGAATGGCAAAAGTGAGTGATGAGTTATAAAGACGGGAGAATGGGTTACACTTTTGAGAATTGAATCTGAGTGCAGAACCTGGCATTCGATTAACGTGCCACCAGACTGAACTAAATCATCAACAATCACAACATGCCTTCCTTCAGCATCTCCTTCTTTAATGCGCACTATTCGTTTGTCTCCCATTCTTACTTTGTTGCAAACAATCTGTATGACAAATGGGGATACTGGGTAAGTCAAGGGTTAACGTACATATATGTTGTTCAAGATTGAATAATGCTATGGTTGGTTTGGTAACAAGCCCCTAATACTAAACAAAGATTGCTAAATCCTAAGACGGTCCACATGGGTTTCACTGTAAGCTGCTAACGAGATACGCCATTAGAAAGTATAATACCGTTGGATAATGTTGGAGTTGTTTGTGGAAACGTTTCCACGCTCCATCATCCGGAAATGCAATAGATATCTGAAACAGATGAAGAACAGTCACCAAAGTGAAGTGAATCTTATTGACGTCGAACTAATATGAAGTGAAAAACAGAGGAAAAAAGAGTTACATTATCAGAATCAGGTAGAGCCTGGAGTCTGTTTTTGAGCAATGGTATACCACTTTCAAAGCATGGAAGTATAGTATCACCAAAGTAGAATCTTTCCTACAATCAAAATCTAGATAAAACCATCGACTCATACAACAAAAAGAGAATAAATTGATCAGCATTGATCAAAGGTTGTGATATAAACCTGCAAAGCATGTATATCAAAGGTAACTAAGCTAGTCGGTCCTCCTCTAGAAGCCGGTATATTAGAGAGTATCCTAGCGAGAGTAAAAGCAGTGGCCACATCTCCTTCATCTTCCATTCTCTCCGAAGTTCCAGTAGGAAAGAAGGGAAGAACAAGCGTAAAGGACGAAACGAAAAGCTTAGGCAGAGCATAAATAACCGAGAGCTGCTCGAATATCACAGCAGGCGAACTAAACGAAGCCAAGAACGCAACATGCTGCCCACGAATTCCTTGAGCATTTTGTATGAACAAATTAGGGAATCCATCATCAAAATTCCTAAAAAAAAATCAACAACACAAATGATCAAACATTTCGATAGCATTCTTCAATTTTCACTTTAGAATCAAGATCGAGAGAGAGATTAGGGTTTTTATTTACTTCCAATTGATGCTACGTAGCTCGATACAATCAGATTGCGAGACGATTCTCTCAGCGAGATCTCTAGTCTCGTCACTGTAGAACAAGCAGACTCGCTTCGAGCATTTCGAGCCTGATTCAGAAGCCGAAGCAGCCATAGATAACGGAGAAGGAGACGAATTCGGGTTAATCAAACTGATCGGATCTCCATTAGACAAGAAATCGAGGCTCCGTTGGTGACCCGACTGATTCTCTAAGCTTCGAACTCCACACTTGACGCAGCGGTTATCGACTGTAACGGTTTTGAAATTGAGAAAAGACGGTGACGGAGAAGAAGAGGTGAAGTGAGGGAGAGATAGAGAGACGGCGTTAGTTGTAGTCGCCGGAGAAATAGCCGCCATTTTCCGAATATACCAAGGGTCAAAAACGTTACGAATTCTCCGGCGAATATCTTTAGGAAATTAAATAACCGAATCGTAACGCTTAAAGACAAAAATTTTGACATGTGGCGTATGGTGATAGGAAAATGACGTATTTACCCCTATCTGTCACGAATGTGGTGAGACACGTTATGAATATGTTGGATTTGGTTCCTCGGTTTGATCAGACTAATTTAGGTGAGTAACATTTACCCCAAGTTTAACCTGTACCATTTAGTGAGTCGAATAATACACCAGGTTCTTTTTTTATAGCTTTTGTAATATAGATAGCTAAAAAGTAAAATATGTACCATAGCAATAGAGAAATTTGGTTAACTTGCTATGAAGGAAGGCAAGATGTACTCAACAAACAAAGGCATATGCGCCTAAAATTGTTTGCATACAAAATATCTAGTTTTTTTTTAAGTTAGTAGTTGTAGTTTCAAACTAACGAATAGTATCTTTTATTAGTACTTGGTTGACTTGGCATTTTTTTATAATATCTTATATAATATTTTTCAGCTACCAAGTAGTTTGTCATTTAATCCAAAATGAATCAACGTTTTTTTGAAAATAAGAAATCAAAGTAGAAACTTAGATAATACATTTTTTTGGATGGATCTAAATAGCCACTAAAATTTATAAAAAATACATTTATTCTTTTCTCTGTACAGCCATATATGTCATGGATTTTTATGTAAAAAAAAAACTGGGGAATAAAAAGTGTTATGTTTTATATAGTTGCTCAGAAAAGTGTATTGCAACTGAAATTTTGACAGATTTTTTAAAAGAAAGATGTCATTATTTATTATGTAGAGACCATGGTTACATCTCTCAGTTTGGATGTAAAATTATTCGTAACCATCAAAGTTTATTAATTTGGTGCAAACAATTTAGCATCCGAGGTTCGAAGCACTCCAATACATTTTGACCGGTGACTACAGAAAAGTCAAGTCGTATGACCGCCAAATTCAGTGGACGTTACGTGTGAGAAACACTAGTTAAAAAACTTTGAATCTGAACAAAGACTCTTTACCATCTCGTTACTCTATTTATTACTTGCATGTAAAGGACTTATACTGTATTTATTACATTGAAATCATAATTTATCACTACAATACATTTAATAAAGTGTTATTTTTAATACACCTAGCTTATGGTCACGCGTTTCCTCGGGTTCCTTCTTCCCATTTAAACTTCTTCTTTTTTTTTCTTTCTGATTTTGCTCATGTGTCACGGGCTCTCTGTCTCTATTTTCATATGAACTCTTTTCTCAGTATCACAGATACTCCAATTCGTTTTGAATGAATATATCGTTTTTAATTACCCTTGTTCATATTAACACATAGAGCAATTTAGAATTATTATCAACCGATAAAAAAAACAAATGAACTAATACATATTAATGCATGTTATATCATTTCAAAGAATTTCCATCAGCATATTTTACCACAGGAAACCAAAATAAAAATTAGTATTTTGTAATTTTTTATAGTTTTGGAGACGTTTCCTATTTTTTACACATGGTTACTGACATTATATTGACCTTGGTTTGTACATCATTACATGCATGCATGACTTAAGTGCACTTACCCATCATGATTTGGTAGTAGACAGTTTTTTTACGCAAATGTTGACACATCAACCTTATGTTCGAACTATATTATTCATGCATCTACAAAATATTGTCAACAGTCTAACCTACATCCGTGCCATAGAATAGCTAAAATGACACAGAATACTCATTCGTCACTTCTTGCGAGCGCAATTTCAATTTGATCGATATATTACACTCCTTCCTTGAACTATTTGGTGGGTAAATATATATATATATATATATATATATATAATTTTCTTATGAATTCTTAGTATATACTTTATTTCCGTTCGTATGAATTGGTAGATTCTGTAGGCGTACATCTACATCAACTGAATCAGATAGTGTTTCCCACAATATTCATGGATATTATGTTGTATGTATATATATAAGTGGTAGTCACACTTAAATCGGAGTGTCATTCGAGACCATAGTTTAACATTTTCTAAACCATTTTTCACAAAATTCATTTGTATAAATTGTTTTAAGAAAATCTGAAGTTTGGTTGGATTCTTATCTCCTAGTTAGTAAAATGTTAGAATCCTATGAACCATCTACTACTTTTATTGTTCAAAAAAATAATAAATATTAAAATCGTTTGTCTACTTTAAATGAATATTGTGTTACCTCCATGATCTAAAACAACAATAATTACCTACTACAACTTTTTAAATTTTGAAATTTATAAAATTGTTGTTACTTCCCTCATCATGCCTCCCTTTATTCCCTCCGCTCGGTTCTCAGAAACGAATAATAAGTACAACTCAATCTCTCTGTCTTTCTCTATTCTCTTTAAAACTTTTTTCTCCACTCTAATCATTAAATTTTGAAATATATAAATATTTTAATGAAAGAAAGAGGAAAATTACCGAACTGAATGGACACCAAACTGATGTATTCAATTCTCTGTTTGACTATAAAACCGTCCTCTCTGAACAAAATGTCCCCTTCACTTCTCATTCATCAACACCAAGTTGCACAAAATAAAATAATCTCTTTCTTTTAAAGAGTCTCTCTGTTTCTTTTCTCTTGGGTCACTTCAAAGAGACCTCATGGGATTTTCCGGCAAGCCTCACCACCAACTAGATGGCGAGATACGTGAAACAACCGACGGTAAAAAATGGGTCATCGCCGGAATTCCTTCACGTTCACCTCTCAAGCCGATTAACTCATCCTCAAGCGTCACTGAAACAGAGGATCAAGACCAGTGTCCGACGACTCCTACGGCTGTTTCCGTTAGAATCCCGAGAGTCCCTCCGTGTCCCGCCGCGCCAAAGAAGAGTAAGCCGTCGTCGAAGTGTAGCTACGGTGGAACCAGAGTCTTCTTCTCTCCACCGGATCTTGAAACCGTTTTCATTCAGAGACAGAGAGCTAATTAAACTCTCTTCTCTCTCTCTAATAACCTTTCTTTAGGGTTTTAAATTTACCGTTTTTATTAGCTTTAGTTCGATTCTGTTTCTCTTAAATCTGAAATTAGAAACTAATGGTTTCTCATCAGTTGTATTAATGTTAGGACACTAATTAAGATTAGTGAATAGGAAGTGGTTCATGTAATCATGGTCATGTACATTTTTATCTCCCCTTGTTTTCTTAGTAATATTATTAGTCATGTTATATATTTACTTATTTGCAAATTTTATGAATTTCTTTATATGGGTTACGTTCATTCATTCGTTTGGTTGATTATTGAAATCATTTTTTCCTCAAAAGAGTTTGTTTTTGGAAGCTTGAGATGATAGTAGCAATTATATGGTTCACAGATCAAAAGTTTTTCACTTTTTATCTACCTTTTTTATGTTTACTTTTTTCTTTACTTTTATAACTGGTTAAAAAAGAATCTCTCTTCGTTGTCTAGAGACTTTTTGTGTTTCTCTAATAAATGTTTGAAATTTTTCAAGAATGCTAAAATTCCCTCCCTTTTACAATCCCAACAACAAGAGTACTATCTTCTTCTCGTTGCATTTCAGCAATATCTTCTTTTAATTGCAGTTGTACCCCACCACATAGGATGTTCAAAGATATATATGAATGTAAAACAAATGCATTTATTGTTTACATGATTCTCTCAATTGACATTTTTTTTATCCCCATGAAACAATATGAGATGATGTCATGTTATATCTTATATATATATATATATATATATATATGTATAAAGTCAGAAACATTTAAGAAATCAACCTGGTGTCATCTAAATTATGTCCCCACTTTTGTTTGATTTTGAATTTTCATTCCAAAAAACTTAGGATTTGAATAAAAAAGTTTGAAATTAAGTTCCAAACATTTTTTCTGACACAAATATAGATATACTATCTCATTTTACACTTTGATCAGGTAACAAGACATATTTGGGGTTTTTTTTTTTTTTCACTCGGACATATTTGGCTTTTTGCTTAAGCTCCAAACATTTTTGTTTGTTTTATTAGTTTTGTTTGACAATTATTTGGAGTTAATAACTGTAAGCACAAAAAGATATGCAATTAGGGCAGTATTATTTTTAAATAACCATCAAACATCAAATCTGTGACAGCCACCGACGCGAGTGGAATCCGAGAAATGAATACGCCAAAAAATGTTTTCGTCATCTTTCTCATTCCACAAAATTTACAAGATTTTGGAAGTTTTCTCTATTTTGTCTAAATATATCGAATCCAATATGACTTCTCCACTGTTGTATGTTCATGCCTAGCAATGACACATGCATGCCATTATCGGCAAAGCCTTTGCCTTTAACCTATCTATGTACTCAATCCCAAAAGTAACTCTTTTATCAATTTTTATAGCATAGATTTATGTTTTATAATAGTAAAAGAAAAGCCACTAATATTCTACAACTCTCCAATGAAGAAAATGGTGGTTATAGTTTATCTTAGAACGTGAATGTAATTTCCACTTCTCATAACACTTTAGTTCCCTTTTCCGGGACCCATGATCCTCCTTTTCTCTCTAATTTATCCTTAACTTTGTAATTAAATATTATGTTATATATATATATATATTGTGTGATGACGTAATCAGAGATATATACATTAATACATATATATATATATATATATATATATATATATATATGAATATTTTTTGTCAACATATAGGTGTATATATAGAATAAGCGGTAGCGTGAAACACTCCACATGCGGCTTGTGAAATGTGGTTGTGAGAAATATAGAGGTGCATGATGGAATCCTATGTGTTTTGTATAGACTCTATATATTATGCTATATTACTAAATTTATAATTTGTAGGTATCGTCGTTTCTTTACATAATCCGAGATTTAATTCGACGTTCAAAGTAGAACTATAGTTGAAATTACAAAATAAATTGGTCTACTGAATATTTCTAGTCCATTATAACCCTTTGACCACTTTAAATAGCATCATCTTTGTTACATCACATATATATAATATAATACACGAATCCATGTTATAAGGCTTAATTAGCCTTCATTTAATTATTTGTTCACTGTATAAACATCATCATCTTAAAGCTTGTTTGGAAATATAACTTTTGGGAGTCCACCTTCATGATTGGAAAACAAACCAGTTGAAAAACAAAAATCTTAGAAAAGTAAAAAAGATGATAAAAAATAGGGGATGATTTCAGAATTTCGAATTTAATTTTATATATTTATCAAAACAATCACTAAATAAAATATATAGACCTTAAATTTTAAATTCATGTATTAAAGAAAAAGTACCACAAAATTTATGTATTATCGAAGGAGTGTCTATAGATCTTTAAAAACACAACAAAAGCTCTCAGACCCGACACCCAAGAAGCAAACAGAGCAACCTCTCGATCTGTTGGGTAATAACAAACCATTTCTTGGAACATGTCGGTTAATTCTATTTTTGATTATACCTTTTCAAATTTCACTTTTTACCAACTTTTTTACCATCCCAAAATAACCAAAATCAAATCTCGCCGGAATAAACTCAGTAACGTTTAAAAGGTAGGCCGACGGTGACTGTTTTCCAGTCAACCGGAACCTTGCCTATACCTCCCTACCCTCCGACTTTTGACTGGTAACAAGTCTACCACTCGAATCACAACAAGCATCTCCACCCACGACAAGTCTCCTCCTACCATTGAAGACGCAATCAACACATCTCCAACAACAACAACTCTCCTTCCGAACATTCTACAAGACTCGAGTGCAATCTACACCACGATGGACCGACGATACTCAAAAGCAGATAAAGGAAAAGCAATTGAGACCTCTTCGGCGTACTCACCACAAACAAGAATCCGCATTAGAGCTCCTGCTCTAGACAACTCGACTCTCATATGCGATAACCAACGCACTCTCATAGGCAGAGTGACCAACCCAAAGCAACAACGCATATGGCCTCTCATCTCTTTCCTCGAAAAGCGCTGGAACCTACAAGGGAAGGTCACAGGAGCCGACCTGGCAATAACTGTTTCCAATTCCGCTTCTCAAAAGAAGAGGATCTACAACAAGTCTTACTGAATCGGCCATACCACTATGCACACTGGATGATCATTATCCATCTATGGGAACCTATTATCTTGCCCACCTTCCCCTCTCAAATCCCTTTCTGGATTCAACTCAAAGGACTACCTCTCCACTACCGGAATACGGCATACTAAAAAACATTGGGGAAGAGATTGGAAAATACAAAAGCCAGGAAATCACAAAAACCACTGCTCGTATCCGGGTTACCATGGACGGATCGAAAACCCTCATATAAGAGTTAGTAATCGACTTCAAATATGGAGAAGAAGCTCTTGTCACTCTCGAATATGAGAATCTGGAATCCCACTGCTCGTGGTGTATGAGACTCTGCCACGACATCCACTCGTGCTCGGACAAACCAAACAGCAAGGCACCAAACGAGATGGTCCCCGCCAACAGTGCTAGTAGCCCCCCTAGGGATGCAAAAGAGGACTTTCAACTCCGTAAATCAGCTGAGTACCATAAACGCCATCAACGCAGCCCCTCCCACTTCCCTACCAGGACATTCGGGCGTCCTCCATCACGCAGAGAGCGAGAGCATGAACAAAAACATAGATACAACTGGCAACCTGTCGAGGACAGGAACAACACATGGTTTGGAAGAGAGAAATCGAACAGAGATGTTGAAACTCACTCCCGAGACTCGAGCTACTATCGGAAAAACCGAGCCCAGAGAGAGATATCTCGTAGAAGCCCACACTCTGAATCCAACAGGCTACAAATGTCAAACCAGGGACAACTCTCGAACGTCCTTAGACAAACATTATAACATATGATCGAAGGAAACCAACGGAGTCAGCGACAAGAACAACCCCGTATTCCCCAATTCCAGTGGCGGCAACGAGAAGACAATGCCAACCAACAAATCCAGGAAACCATTGTTGTTGAGAGACCTCGAAGGCCCCCTGTTGAAAGGGAACCACCTGAATTCCCTCCACAATTCCCATCTCCAATTCCAACGGAGGCAAAAGTTATGAGGGAGTGACAAGAAGTAACAATGCAATACATCAATTGTGCAGACCTTATCGAACGTGCGGCAAGACAACATCGTGTCTATGAGGGAGAAAAGCAAAATCTCATGGCTGAAACGGCTGCGGGAATTATCGTTGCAGCCGTTGTTGCTCAAGCCATCTAACCTCTCGAGGCACATGCTCCTACAGTCCACCAGATAAAAGAGATTCACCTGGGAATCTCACCAAATATTCTCTTCATGTCTAAAACCAAAAACCAGGATGAGTTTGTATTAAAGCAAGTTGAGCGGATGGGATACAAATGAAACTTTTTAGTTTCACTGACTGGCCATGACAGTGGCGGCCTAGCTCTCCTATGGAAGGAAGATACTCAAATCGATATATTAGAATCTCAACACAATTTCATCGATTGTAGAATTCGATTTGAATGCAAAATCTTTTATGCAACGTTTGTGTGTGCTGACAATGACAAAGATAAACGTAAACAACTCTGGAATCACCTAACAACATTGGCAACAAGTCGCAACACCCCTTATTTTATTTGGAGACTTTAACGATCTCACAGGGAACAATGAAAAATCAGGAGGCGTAATCAGACCAGAAGGATCATTCATGCATTTCAGAACATTCCTATCAGAGAATGACCTCTTCGATCTGCATCATTCCGGAGACCCACTATCTTGGAGAGGAAAAAGGCACACTCACAATGTGCGATATCGTCTAGACCGAGCCATGGCTAATACTCTTTGGGACGAGATTTTTCCTACGACAAGAAGTGTATATCTGAGATACGAGGGTTAAGATCATAAATCTATCATATCATACTATGAACTAGAGCGCAAAATAAGAAAAGGAATGTTCAAATATGATAGAAGGTTGAAAGATAACCCCGAAGCAAAACAGATCAGTAGTAAAACATGGCAAGAGGCATATAACGATCCATTTAGAGATAATATTTCTAAAATCAGAATATCTTTCATTGATTGACATAAACTCCAACACAAAAATGGGAAAGAAACAAATTGTTGATTATCAAGGTCAGCTTGAAACAGCCATGGGGGACGAGCAAACAGAGGAATCCCGAATTATGGATTTAAACTCTAAACTCAAAGAAGTGTATAAACTTGAAGAGGCGTATTGAAAAACAAGAAGTAGGGTCACAAGGCTAAATATTGGAGAACAAAATTCCGGATATTTTCATGCCATTACCAAGGGCAGGAGAATGGTAAACAAGTTCACAGTGATCGAAGATAGCAACGGCAAGGCAGTACACAAAGAAGAGGAGATCATGAAAGTTATCACCAAGTACTTCGATACAATGTTTACTGCACAGGGAGGAAATAATACTAGAAGCAATACAACCGAAAATTTCGTAAAAGACCAATGTCATACTAATCCAGGACCCTACTATGGAGGATATCAAACAAGCTACATTCTCCATACATCCTGATAAGGCCCCGGGCCCTGGTGGCTTTTCAGCATGTTTCTTTCCAAGCAATTGGCCTGCAATAGGACAAGAAGTGACAAAAAAATACATCAATTCTTCCAATCAGGGTCCCTGCCTCCCTCTATCAATGAGACTCATGTGAGATTAATCCCAAAAGTACAAAGTTCGAGAATGGTTGGAGACTATCGACCAATTGATTTATGCAATGTTTACTATAAGATCATATCCAAAATCCTCACAAAGAGAATCCAACCTCTACTGCACACACTCGTCTCCGAGAATCAATCGGCGTTTGTTCCCGGTCAAGCAATCTCCGACAATGTTCTTATTACACACGAAGTCCTACACCATCGCAAGACCTTGAAGGCAAAGAAACATTGCTATATGGCGGTCAAGACGGACATGAGCAAGGCATATGACTGAATCGAATGGGACTTCATCAAGGAGGTTCTTAGCCGATTTGGATTTCACTCACAGTGGATAAATTAGATACTCCAATGTGTGAGAACTGTATCTTACTCGTTTTTTTTTATCAACGGAGCTCCAATGGGACAAGTCACACCTAGTCGGGGTATTCGCCAAGGCGATCCTCTCTCACCATATCTCTTTATACTTTATAGTGAAGTCCTCATCGGACTATGCAGCCAAGGCATGCAAGAGGGTTCCTTGAAAGGGGTTCAAGTTTCTAAAGAAAGACCGAGTTTAAACCATCTACTATTTGCCGATGACACAATGTTTTTTGTGAAAGCCGATGACCAAAACTGCTCTAAGCTACGAGAAATTCTCTCAAGATATGAAGAAGCCTCCGGTCAAACCATCAGTGAGGTGAAATCATCAATATCTTTCTCACGGAAGACACCCATCCCTATTAGAGAAAAAGTCAAGGCAATGCTAAATATTACAAAAGAATGAGGACTGGGAAAGTATTTAGGCCTCCCGGAACATTTCGGGCGAAAGAAGAAAGATCTTTTCACATCCATAGTGGATAGAATTCGGCAAAAAGCTAAGAGTTGGTCTACAAAATTTTTATCTACGGCGGGGAGGATGGTCCTTTTAAAAAGTGTATTATCAACTATATTGTCGTACGCGATGTCTTGCTTCCAACTTCCTATGTCTCTTTGCAAGGGAATACAATCGGAGCTTACTCAGTTTTGGTGGAACTCTAACGATGAAATGAAGAAGATGGCATGGATCTCTTGGAATAAACTAACGAAAACCAAGCATGAAGGAGGGCTCGGATTTAGAGATATCGTTAGTTTTAATATGGCCATGTTAGCAAAACTATGTTGGCGCTTGCTGGCTAACCCCGAAAGCTTACTAAATTGTATGTTAGTAAGCAAATATGGAAAAGATGAGTTTGTTCTTATTTGCACGGCAAAACCAGGGATATCACACGGGTGGAGACGCATTCTGGTGGGAAGATATCTTCTAGTGAAACATCTAGGATATGAGATTGGAAAACGGGTTAGAAACTCGGGTATGGCAGGATCCTTGGTTGTCTACAAACTCCCTAGTAAGACCCATCGGCCCAGCCAATTCCACAACACCGAGCTAAAGGTTTCGGACCTAATGGATACAAATACAAAGGATTAGGATAAGGAGAGAATTAGGGAAATCTTATCTGCATTTGAGCAGGATCTTCTGAAAATAAAAACCAGCAAAACTGACGCAAGAGATAAACTTGTTTGGCTCAAGAAAAACACGGGGGAATACTCTATAAAGACAGGATACGTCGCGGCTCGACAGAGTAAGGAAACAAGGGAAACAGAGGAAGTCCCAAGTGAAAGTTCTCAGTTCAATTGGATCGTCAACGTCTAGAGCCTCCACACAAGCCCGAAGATCAAACTCTTTATCTGGAAGATATTAAGGAAGGCATTACCCACAGGATATGTACTGCACAATAGACACATCCCATTGGACCCCAATTGCAGAAGATTTGATGTGGTATAAACTATCGAGCATATTTTCTTCTAATGCAGTTTCGCGCAAGAGGTGTGGAAACTAGCATCATTCAAAACTAAAATGGAATCACGCAGATGGACAGAATTCAACAATACCTGGTCCACCCTACATAAATCAATCTGCTTGCCACCCATTGAAATAGCCAGCGGACCTCTGGCACCTTGGGTCCCATGGTCTCTCTGGTTAAGCCGAAATGCATTGATGTTCAAGTCCCAAGGCTCCACTGAACAAGGAACTTTAGTTAAAGGAATGGAATTGGCTAAGGAATGGCTAGATGTACAATTATGCCCAATATCTGCAAGCCGCACACACAACAAGCCACGCATTCGCCAAACACAAAACCAAACCATCTGTCAAACTGACGCATCTTGGAAACCCGAAGACACCAAAGCTGAACATTCCATACTCACACTATGTCGCATCACCTTTACAAGGAGAAGGCCTAGCACTCCGTGAACCAATGTTCCAAGCCAGAGTAGCAGGATATTCGAATATTCGCTTCAAATCAGATTCAAGCCAATTGATCAAGGCCATTAACGACAAAGGATCCCTGCTATCCTTCACAACACATTAGACAATATCCGAGAATTAAAACGAGATTTTACGAATGTTAGTTTTCACTGTATCTCTAGACTAAATAACTTTAAAACATACTTTTTTGCTAAACAAGTTACAAACTTTACTGTATACTTATACTTTTCGGAATAATATTAATGGAATTGACTTCGTGCTCAAAATAAAAAAAAATAAAAAATTGAAAAAATGTCTAGAAATTTTCTCGCTGAATTTTTATATTGAGATTCAACTCAAATTTTCTGTACAAAGTTGAGAATAAAGTATTCATCAAATTGGTTTTAAAAACAAAATAATATATCAGAATTTGTTTCTCCTTCTTATTAATATGTGACTGTTCATAACGCTTTAGTCTGACTGTCTGAATGTGATCAATAATTATATTCATTTTTGTCGGGTTATCTCACATTATTAATAACTACCATACAATCACAACATAAAAAAGATCAAAAGATCCGTTTAAGGAATCTTATCATAGTATATGCTCTATCCTAGTAATATAAACAACCATTTACAAAAGGTTAAGAAAATTATAAGTGGAAAACTATTCTTGTAAGAAAAAAAAACAAGGGTTGCTCGCAAGTGGATAAGGATATATTCCATTCTCTACATGCTACATGTGGTTTTGGTTGAAGAAAGTCAGATCTAATCTAGTAGGTGGATCATGTTCAAGTAAGGTCGTTTTAGTTGAAGAAAGACAGATGTAATCTTGTAGATGATCATGTTCAACTTAATCTTATAGATAAAAATAATCAAGAGCCTATAACTCGACTGATAAAAATTTCATGTAAAATTTAGAGATCGTTGGTTCAAAAGATTATTAGAATAAAACTATATAATACGTTTTAGTTTCGGGTATAAGATGATGTATGTGTTAGATCCAGAATCTTTTGATAATTAAATTTTTTTTATAGAAGTAGATTAAGTTGATTGGAGTATGACAAAGTGTGTAAATTAGGACTAGTAATATATACATTTTGTTTTTGGATTACCACTACCTTGTTGGCTGTACAAATACTTTATATTATCATTACAGTTTTTTAAAACAACAATTTTAGGAAGGTTGCTTCACCGAATCACCTTCATTTTACTTTTAATAAGAAAAAGGTTTTGGTAATCAAATGGAAAAATGGCTAATTATTGTGTTCCACATGGTTAGAGATCCCATAACTTTGGTGATCCCGGTGCATTGTACTTGGAAGAGATGATACTACTTAATTTAATCTTAAACATTCAAGATTTAGATATATTTAAATCAGTGGAATAATTAACTAAGTGATAGTCGATTAATTGTTGGGTTATTTTAAATAAATTGATCTTCTGAATTCAAACCGATAACAGTTTCATTTCATTTGTCAAAACAGTATATTAAAAAGTTCAGTTCGGTTTTGTCAAAGAAGAAATGAAAAATAGTTCGGGAAACGATATAAAAAAAATCAATAAGTTTAATTATTTTCTTGCAAATTTATGTAGTAGTATAACGTAATACCTTGAAACGTGTAAGAATTGTAAAACATAAATCTTTAAAAAGCGGAGGGACAAAACTGAAACTAATTGAATAACCAATTTACAAAAAAGAAAAATAAAATTTGAAACTATATTTTTTTTTAAAAGATCGAAACTAAGGTATTGACACTTGGTATGTATTTCTAGACACGTGGTGTATCCGTGAATTAAGAACTTCAAAAATAGCTCGATTATACAAAGTTATTCGTAATAAAAGAAACAGTTATAGCCACGTGAAAAATATAAGTGACTAAATTTTTCAGGGGGTGTTTATATTTACAAAACTTATTCGTCTTGTTCCCAAATTTGGTTCTCGAATTGAGTCTCTCTTGGCAAGACATGTCATATTTGGTTGGTTTTAAATTGATAAGCGTGGTGGCCCTTAACCCTCACAATACCATTCTAACGTGGGTCATACCATTTGGTTTTATCAGGAAAAAAACGTGGATCTATGTGATCACATACACCATAAATTCACATTTGGTGAAGTCTCTAAAGTCAAAACTGTTGTGAGCAACAATGGACGATTATGCTTCAGCACCATTGTTGACCAAGATTGGAGATGCAGAAGACAAGTCGTCTCCTTTGGATTTCGACAAGATCGTCGAACGGAGTTTGTCTGACTTCGGGTTCTCACAGATATTACAGATCATTCTCGTGAGTCTTGCCTCAACTTTCGACTCGCAGCAGATATTCATCACCGTCTTCACAGATGATTACCCAACATGGCACTGTCTCGACGACAAGATCTGCAATCCGGCGACCTCCGACATCTGTAAGATTCCCCGGTCAAGTTGGGATTGGGACGGTGGATTCAAGGGTAAATCCGTCATTTCAGAGTTCGATCTCGAGTGCTCGAGCTCTTTCCTTCGAGGTCTCCCTACGTCAAGCTTTTATCTTGGGTCTATCGTTGGAGGGGTTTGCATGGCTATGATCCCTGATGGTTTCTTGGGACGGAAGCAACTTCTTTTCCTCTCTTCTTTAGCAATGTCTCTCATCGGGATTTTGATTTCTTTCTCCTCCAACATATGGATCTACGTTTTCTTGAAGTTTGCTATCGGATTCGCGCGTTCCGCGGTTGGGACGTACGTGTTTGTTCTGATAAGTGAGCGAGTTTCCACCAAATGGAGACCTAGAGCTACTATGATCCCTTTTACTCTGTTTGTGTTAGGGTTTTTGTCGCTGTCTTGCATCGCTTACCTTGTCCGACACGCTTCCTGGAGAGTTCTGTATCTTTGCACATCTGTTCCGGCGGCTGTCGTCAGTATTATCATCTATTTCTTCGCCATAGAGTCTCCTCGTTGGCTCCATCTACAAGGGAGGAACGAAGAAGCTATTGAAGTGCTCAAACGGATTTCGCCTAAAAACAAAGGTTACTTGGAGTCAGTATCTTCTAGGTTACCTAAGATGGAAACTCTAGAACAAGCTCCAAGCTACTCGGTGAAGGACTTATTAACCCGAGGATGGGCTGTTCGAAGAATCATAGTTGTTATGATCATAATGTTTGGGTCGGGAATGTCGTATTACGGAGTTCCACTAGCCGTTAGGGATATAAAAGTGAACATCTACTTGAGCGAATCCCTCAACGCAATTGTGGAGTTACCGACTTTTGTTATCACACCGATCTTGCTAGAGAGATTCAGAAGAAGAAGCACCGTGGTTGTGAATTGCTTAATCGGAGGAGCATCAGGAGTGTTCTGTTTCGTCTTGAGCCATTTCGGGAGAACAAACATCGCTTTCACTCTCGAGCTGACTTCTTTCTTCTGCTCGAGGATCATATTCAATTTGATGGCGGTTTATATGGTTGAGATGTTCCCAACATGCGTCAGGAACTGCGCAACGTTGATGCTTAGACAAGCACTTGTGCTCGCGGGATCTTGTTCTCCAATCATTGCTTCCATTGGAAGAAATGTTCCGTCCCTCTCTTTCTTGGTTTTTGGGTTGGCAATGTCGGTTCTTGGTTTATTCGCGTTGTTTCTTCCCGAGACTAAAGGGTCAAGTCTTTGTGATACAATGGAAGCACAAGAGCAGAGAGACCAAGGCTTGATGACTAGCCCTAGTTGCTAGAAATTGAGTTTTTAATCAAACTCTATTCTTCTACTGTTTTAAAATTTTAACTGAGCCAAATGTTAAGCTCCGATTAATCTAACCATCTTTTAAGTTCCCTGTACTTCATTTGTCAAAGTGAAACCTACAATGTCATCATAATAAACCATACCATTTCGATCATTCTAGCAGACATTTATAATAAAATGGATAGGACAAAGCTGCGTGCCATAAACAAGTTTTAAAAGGCCAATGTGTTTCGTTTTGAAAAATTGAAGGGCACAAAAGTTGGTATGAATTATGCATTTTCCCTAGAAATCTAAAACTAAATTTAGCAACTAAATCAGTAAACTTTTGGGCTGGGATTTTTCCCTTACCAAAGAGTTGTTTAAAAGATTTGGACAGAATTTGTAGCGCATTTCTATGGAGTGGTGCATCGGACTCAGCTAGGGGAGCGAAAGTTGCTTGGGATTCGGTTTGTTGCACAAAAAAAGAAGGAGGGTTGGGTCTCAGAAAGCTGGAAGATTCTAATAAGCTTTTCGGTTTGAAGCTAATTTGGTTGCTTTTCTCAGCTTCTGGATCATTA
>OVAP01002883.1:0-18097 GCA_900406295.1 Aurinia saxatilis
TGAATGCAAAACAAGTATGAAAAAGGGCCTAAAATGCAACATATCAATCTAAAATGCATTGATATCACAAAAACACTATACAAACAGAAAAATTTGAAATTCAGTGGTTTATGTTTCAAATCAAATAGTTTCTTTATTAAAAACATCAAAAAATCATATCGAAAAGCGGTAAAATATCATCACTATCAGTGTGTACCGAAATTCATGCAACCAAAAAACTTGTGTACAAAACTTTTAAGGGATCGTCGACTGTCTTATTGTACGAATCACTTGAGAACACGAAACCAAAGGAAGCAAAGAGAACGGACAAAAACAATGAACGGAAGACAGAAAACTAAAGATGAAAATGAATTTTATTGCTAGAGATCTCTAGGGTTCGAGAGGTTGAGAGATTTCAAGATCCATTAAGAGTTATGACTAGCAAATTATATATACTCTCAGCTAAACCGTCTTAAGTCGTAAGGCTTTTCATGGGCCACCTTCCGTTTTCTCGTAGACAGCATCTTGGATAACTTCCATATTTCCGATGTGTATCTAAAAACTTCCATTTCTCCGATGATCCATTGGAAGCTTTCCTTTTCGTCGTAAAATAAAGAAAGACTTCCTTTTTCATAGATACACCTTCGAATCTTTTTGAGTATTCTAGAATGACGGTGAATAATCTGTCGAAAGGCTTAGTTCTGATGTCGGCCCATGATGAAGTATCGGACCGTTTAGCTTGTCGAGAGTGTTTTGGGACTCGTAGGTCGCATTTCGTGATAGTGTAAGTTATGTGGGGGTTGCATTCTACCCCTTGCATTTGATAGCATAAAAACACCTAAGTATCAAGTTACAAATTGTCTATCAACACTGAAACCCATCGTGATCAATGAAATCATGAATGTTTTGGCAGAGGTCAATCATATGCTTTACTACATGCGTAAAGACCCAAGCTAGGCCTGAAAATGCTATCCACGACCTAGAAGACTCCTCGAGGATCGCACGGTCATCTTCCGATCATGTTCCGCGACACCGAGGGATGTCTAGCTCGTATGTCCGCAAGCCGAGCACGTCCCGCAGGCCACAAGACTCGCCAGCTCGCGTAATCATCTCACTATCTTCATCCCGCGAGACATTGCTCCTACGACTCGCGTGTTCAGCACTCGGACACACACCCGTGACCCAGCATCATGAGTGGCTCGCCACTCATCTCTCCGAACACAACTTGCGAGCTATGGCTTGGGTGTGGCTCGGCCTTCGTGGGAAGAGGCATAACTCGCGTCCCACATATGTCGTGAGTCGCTTATCGGCTTGCATGTTCAAGAGTCAAGCAAGTCCCGCGACCTAATAGCCACGTCCAACTCACGATTCTCTCCCTTCGTGTCCATTCCGCAATCTGAGGATCGACCATCTCTCGCATATCCGGTTCAAAGACGAGTTTCTACGACCCACCGTGCCTTGGCTTGCATGTCCCGTCGAGACTGGCCTCCTGCGACCTGAGCATCTCCGTTTGGGTCGTAAGATATTATCAAACAGCTTCCCGCGACATGCATCATCGGTCGCGGGATAGCTTTGATCATCATATGTTGTACTATGGATCCAGTCAAATTATCTGGTCCCAACGAGAACATGCGATCCACGGAGTATCTTTAACTTACACTATCACAAAATGCGACATACGTGTCCGAATACACTCTCGACAAGCTAAATCGTCTGATACTTCATCATGGGCCAATATCCGAGCAATGCCTTCCTGAAAAAATATTCACCGTCATACTAGAAGATCCGAGAAGGTTCGAGGGTGAATCTACGAAAAAGGAAGTATGTCTCTGTTTTACGACGTGATGGGGTTTATTTTTGCCTAAGATATTTCATGCAAGTGCACAGGTCTCGCAGTAGTACTTAGAGATCGTATCCACAGGGAAAGGGTTACTACTCTGCAAACTTATGGGATTCAAATCGAGCTAAGATGCAAATATGATTTTTGTGGGTTTTGATCGATCAAATGATATAGTCGTTCGATCGAATGAAATGCTTTTTAATGAAATTTATAAATCTACTTATGCAAAATAAAAATGGTTTGTATGCAAATGAATCTAAATGTTGGGAATAAGGTATTTCTCAAGTAACACGGGCCGACGTATTCAGATTTGTTAACACCCTACGTATTGGAATCTTCCTAACTCAATTCTACTCAAACATAAATAACATAACCTCAACAAAGGGGCAGTCATTTAAAGGCTAGTTAATTACTCTAGCAATTCTCAGTTAAAGCTAGTAAAGATAAAGTTCTTCCAAATGACTAATAAACATCTATCTACCAAACCATGAGACTATGAAAACCTTGATCCCAACGATCAAATGACTCTAACATAGATAAATAAACCATGAAGAATAGAATGACCATGCAATTTATAGAAGCAACAGGGGTTCAAATACAAGAGAATTATCTCCCCCAGCAACTACAAAAATTAAAATACAAAGAGATTTGAGAGTGGTATGAAAGCAAAGTGCTCTCTCCGAGAGCTTTTGTGTATGGAGAGGCACACCGTTCTTCTGAGGTGAAAAGTCTCTTTATATAGGGAGTGAGACACGACCAAGGGCTTCAGAAAAGAGATAATTGAGGATCAGCTGAAAAGATTCACAATATATGATCTTATTCTCTTCAATCGATCGAATTAAGAGATGATATTCGATCGATTCTCTTCTAGATAAGTCTTCTGATAGCTCTAAATCTTCTCACACGGCTTCTTGTTGTTCCCAAATATCCCCTGAGTATCTGGAGTGGTTAGTAGAAGTTTCCAGTAGCTTTTTGTGGTTATCTGTAATTCAATCGATCGATCAACATAAGTGTGATCGACTGGTCGGGTTGTGGGCTTCAGACAGACATCTCTTCAGTAAATTGGGCATAACTTCCTGCTCGTTTGGCTTAATGACTTGATTCCAAGCCCATATAAAATCTAACTCACGTGGCTTGATTTTCTCCAAATTTCACATCAATACAAAATGTATAGCATTTTCTTCTGGGCCTAAACATCTGGTGCTGACTTGATGCCTCAAGCGAGAAAAGCCCGTTTTTGTACCTAAAAAGCCGTATTCTCACAAAAATACTTTGAAATCATAAAATGGTGAAAATCATCACTTTAATCTCGAAATCCTTTCATTTTTTCATGGAAAGAACATAAAATATATAGTAAAAACCGGTAAAATATCACCCCTATCAAATCCCCCAGACTTAGCTTTGTTCGTCCTCGAACAAACAATATGCTAAGAAGGAAAATAAATATGAAATGTTAGGAACTCACTTACTTGCATCACAACTTAGAGGCGCAGCTTCGTGATGGTCATCTCGACAATCCTGCCAAAAATTCTCATCTCATACTCCAGCCACAACTCTCCCAACTGGTCCAACAGGAATCTCAACCTGCAAATACCTTAAAGGTACCGAAATCTGACACTCTACATTCATTTATATTGTGTGAGACTTCTTACTGAAAAATATCAACTAGGTAAAACATGCTAGGTGTGTAATGAGAGGGGGCTAATATTTAGACGTGAGGCTAGTGTGTTTAAGGTTTAATGTACTCACGAGAAATGCGACATCTTTGCAAAAAAGCAAGAGAGATCGGACCGTTTGATGGCACAGTTTTTCAATCACTCTCTCCTTAGCTCAGCTCGTTCCTCCCCCAGACTTAAATTCTTTTAAGGAATCTAAAGTCTTCTTGGACAGCCTCGGACTCCTTTAAACGTTTTCCTCCTTTCTTCATTTTTGATCCCTGATTTCCCTAACCTTTTTGCTAAACAAATACGGATCATAAAGCTTTTGATGTTTTTTTTTTTTTTTTTACAATAAAGCTTTTACCATATATAGCAAGGCACGGATTTTACATTGATTTTGTTGAAGTATTACCAAGGAAATCAGCTTTGAAACCTTCTCTTTGAATCTTCATACGTGTATTGTGCATGCCCCTTTTGTCACCAGTCTTCATGAGTGATTGGAAAACTGCGTTGGTCTCATCTCTCCGGCCGTTTTACACATACTGCATATAAGACAAGAAAGAAAAAGAGACTACATGGGGTTTGAAAAGAGGTTAGGTTATGAGTGTCGTAACAACTTAAAATAAGTTGACCATTCAGGATCAACAAGAGAGTAGTAAAGTGGATACGAAATCCTGATGGATTTTTTTTTCCTAGTCTAATACCTCTAGCAAGAAAGATTTATAATCCGATTTACGTTCAAATAAAATAGAGTCAGAATTAGAGTTATTAAAGTATGTGCAAACCGAGATGTGCTGGGGAAGCTTGAGTATGGAGTTTCTGAAACAAGTGCCTCGGGCAGTCTTGTAAAGATGGTCACTAGGCCGCAGTCCAGTTGTGAGTAAGGTCCTTATTCCATGCTGAAAATTTGAAAAATAAGGGTGAAAATTTTGCAANTCGAATCTGCTTCCAGCATATTTTTCCCTTCGATCCTATTTTCCTGAGACACTAACAAAAACATTAAAAAGGCACTAAAATAAAGGTAAAAGTAAAACTTACCAGTGGGTTGCCTCCCACTCAGCGCCTTTGTTTAAAGTCTTTTAACTCGACTTGGTGGCACGATATTAATCGCATGAATCAAAAGGTTGGGCCAATGCAACTTTTGTCCTTCTCTTATTTTTACAAAAAGCAAAATATGCAAAGAAAAACACAATTGTCCATATGCAAGGGACAAACTTCTCTGCAAAGAAGGTTAAAGAAAACATAGCATATATCTTTGGATAATCCTTTATTTCCATATGCCTATTAGAACAAAAATGATTTGATGAAAAGATGAAGTCCATACTATGTTTCAATGAATTTTTAGGAAATAAAATGTATTCAAAACCTATGATTTGAAGATCACTATCAATATGTGAAACATGTTGTTTAAGTTCAAGTTCCATTTCTGGATCTTTATTTCTTTCCAAAATCTCATCAGGATGCTCTAAAGAATTTACCAATTATAACATACCTCTGGTCCTTTATTTTTTATATCAATGGGTACATCGTCAAAGATTTCTCCACCGAAATCATCTTGAAGTTCATCGAGAGTGTTGGAAGACTCTGCTTTAGGCTCTAGTTTTGATTCTTCGATTTTTGAGACATTGTCTTCTTTGATGCAAGAGAAACTCATAATATTAGGCTCATTAAAACAATTGACAGGAGAATACCTTTCGTCAACTGGTTCCGAGTATGGAGTCATTTGAATTTCTTCGACATGTTCTTCATCCTCCTGTATTTGATCGAACGACATATCTATTCGATTGAAAGGGACTTGATTTTGAATTTCTTGAGTTCCTGTCGTGTTGCAGTTAAAAGCAAAGCAATCCTCTAGACATGTATCATAGAACACAGAAGAAAAATCAGTTTCAAAAGAAGCTTTAGAGGGAGCGAGAGATACCGCCTTAAGTGGTTTATTTTCGCGCGAGCTTGATGTATCGATTTTAGCTCGTGAGTAAAAGCTTTGTCAAATACCTTTGCTCACACTAAAGACTAACTAGTAGTCGCAGTATAGCATAGGGTCATTTCCACAGGGAACTAGAGCCAGACAACAATGAGAGTGCATAGATTTAAATCCAAGCTAAGCAACTAAGATTTATAAAACTATCGAACAAAGATAAAAAAAATCTAAGCGAGAGAGGTAATTCATGGGTCATGATATTAATAACATGGTCAAAGTGAATTGATGATGATCAAAGGTGGATTGATCCTAGTCATAGAATCTCTAGACTGTAGATTAACCCATGGACATGATATTAATCCCTCTAAAATGTTATGAACTTTGACAACAATAATATTGCCAAGTTCATACCTTTTTAAGCATTAAACAAGTTCGAATAAATCACTTGTTCCCCTAAACTGCAACTTTCATTGGCTTGGTTAACATAGAACAAGCATACAATCTATATGAACAAACCTAGATTCGATAAACAATAAGCTCAAATAGATCACTTGCTCTCCTAAACTGCAAGTTTCATTGGCTTGGGTAACATAGAACAAGCATTTGAATGATCCTAGATTTAATAAACCTCAAGCACAAATAAATAACTTGTTCCCCTAAACTGCAACTTTCATTGGCTTGGGTAACATAGAACAAGCATTTCAATGATCCTGTATTTAATAAACCATTTGTCATCTAAACTACTTCATTTTTCAATGACTAAGGAAACAAAGCAAAACAATTTGTTTTTTCAAACATTTCATCAAACACTTGGTAGGTGTGAGAAATAAATAATATCAATTTCTAAATGATCAAGAAAGAAATAGCATTAAGACCACAAATTGATAAAGGAAACAATAAACCCGACCTAGATCCACCACTAATCAATCATCAAAACACTATGACCTACTAAACTCATAAACCATAAAAGACTCTCATCACCAAGAAGGTTTTTCTCTACTGAGAATTCTAATACAAAGTGATATTAACAAAGGAGAAAATTGTTTGATAAAAAGGACATAGAGGTGTATTTACAGTTGGGAGAAAGAGATGGAATTTTACGGTTGGTTTAGCATTCAATTCGGACTGGTTTAAGGCATTAAACCGAAAATGTTCAGTTCAATTGGCCGGTTTAGCAGCTTAACCGGAAACTGAAATTTCTCTCTCCAAACGCGGATCTTCTTCTTCTTCGCTTCTTCACGCGACAAATCTGAAATCAGAGACTTGAAGGCTTCAAATCAGAAATGAATCGAAGCTTGAACTGTGGGAGACGAATAGAACTAGAGTGAATGAAGCTTGAATTGGAGCTCGAGACTTGTGGGTTGCATAGAGGATTTCAGAGAAATCAGAAGCTTGGTCGATGAGACTTTGTGGCCGGGCATGTGACATGTGTTGTGGCCGGTTTTGTGGCCCGGTTTCACCAAACACAGGATGTTTTTGCCCAAAATATTTCCTACAAGCGCACAAGTCTTGCAGTAATACTTAGGGATCGTATCCACGGGGAAAGGGTTTCTACGCTGCAAACTTATGGGATTCAAATCGAGCTAAGATGCAAATATGATTTTTGTGGGTTTTGATCGATCGAATGATATAGTCGTTCGATCGAATGAAATGCTTTTTAATGAAATCTATAAATCTACTGATGCAAAATAAAAACGGTTTGTTTGCAAATGAATCTAAATGTTGGGAATAAAGTATTTCACTAGTAACACGGGCCAGATTATTCAGATTTGTTAACAGCCTTCATATTGGAATCTTCCCAACTCAATTCTACTCAAACATAAATCACATGACCTCAACAAAGGGACATTCATGATCTCTACTAAAGAATTGTTATGTTAACCATGCACATGGTCCTTTAGTCAAGATCCCACATGTACAGCTCATCATTTACCCATCCGATCTTCTACTTTAAGGGTGTATTAGCGAAGAGAATCTAGTATGAAAGGCTAGTTTATTACTCTAGCAATTCTTAGTTAAAGCTAGTAAAGATAAATTTCTTCCAAATGACTAATAAACATCTATCTACCAAACCATGAGACTATGAAAACCTTGACCCCAACGATCAAATTACTCTAACATAGATAAAGAAACCATGAAGAATAAAATGACCATGCAATTTATAGAAGCAACAGGGGTAAATACAAGAGAATTATCTCCCCCAACAACTACAAAAAAGAAAATACAAAGAGATTTGAGAATGGTATGAAAGCAAAGTGCTCTCTCAGAGAGCTTTTGTGTATGGAGAGGCACACCTTTCTTCTGAGACGAAAAGTCTCTTTATATAGGGAGTGAGGCACGACCGAGGGCTTCAGCAAAGAGATAAGAGAGGATCAGCTGAAGAGATTCACAATATATGATCTTATCCTCTTCAATCGATCGAATAAAGAGAGGATATCCGATCGATTATCTTCTAGATAAGTGTTCTGATAGCTCTAAATCTTCTTACACAGCTTCTTGTTGTTCCCAAATATCCCATGAGTATCTGGAGTGGTTAGGAGAAGTTTCCAGAAGCTTTTTATGGTTATCTGCAACTCAATCGATCGATCAACATAAGTGTGATCGACTGGTCAGGTAGTGGGCTTCATACAGACATCTCTTCAGTAAATTGGGCATAACTTCCTGCTCATTGGGCCTAATGACTTGATTCCAAGCCCATATAAAAGCTAACGCATGTGGCTTGATAGTCTCCAAATTTTACATCAATCCAAATGTATAGCAATTTCGTCTGGGCCTAAACATCTGATGCTGATTTGCTGCCTCAAGCGAGAAAAGCCCGTTTTTGTACCTAAAAAGCCTTATTCTCACATAAACACTTTGAAATAATAAAATAATAAAAATTATTACTTTAATCTCGCAATCCTATGATTTTGTTATGGAAAGCACATACAATATATAGTAAAAACCAGTAAAATATCACCCATATCACAACAAAAAGGAAAGCTTCTGAAGGATCATTGGAGAAATGGAAGTTCTTAGATTCACATCGGAGAAAAAGAAATTATCTAACAGGCTGTTTGCGAGAAAACGAAAGGTGGCCCATGAAAAGCCCTACGACCTAGGACGGTTTAGCTGAAAGTATATATAATTTGCTAGTCATAACTTATAATATATCTTGAAATTTCTTAACCTCTCGAACCCTAGAGAGCTCTAACAATAAAATTCGTTTTCACCTTTGATTTTCTGTCTTCCGTTCTTAGTTCTGTCCGTTCTCTTTACTTTATTTGATTTATTATTCGCAAGTGATTCATACATAAAGAAAGTTGACGATCCCTTAAAAGTTTTGTTACAGAAATTTGTGGTTGTGTGAATTTTGGTACACACAATTTGGCGCCGACTGTGGGAACTCAACGACTATTAAACAAGAAGAATCTCTTGCAACCTACGATGAACATGTCAGAAAAACAGCAGACCATCCAGCAGTTCAACCCGGACGGATCTATGGTGATTTCACAAACCAACGGAGATGCCAGGAACAGAGGTTATCCAGACGGTCCGAACATGCAAACTCCACTCAACGGACGAGGTCCGGCCATGCAAACTCTGCTCAACGGAGGAGGTCCGACCATGCAAATGGGGGCTCGGTAGACCGTTGCTCACTTGCCTAGAGGGAGAAGATGCCAGAAAAAGTAATGAGAAATGTTCACGGCGGCTCGTGTGGAAATCATTCGGGTGGTCGTAGCCTAGCAATCAGAATCAAGAGGCATGGTTTCTACTGGCCGACCATGATCAAGGATTGCGAACAATTCTCAACAAAATGCGAAAAATGCCATCGCCACGCGCCTACTTTCCACCAACCCACGGAGATGTTAACATATGTTTCATCACCATATCCTTTCATGAGGTTGTCCATGGACATAGTCGGCCCTATTCACAATTCAAAGCAAAAACGCTTTTCTGCTTGTACTGACAGACTACTTGTCCAAGTGGGTGGAAGCCGAATCATATGCTAGCATCAAAGACGCTCAAGTCGAACACTTTCTATGAAAGTTCATCATCTGCCACCACAGGGTTCCATACGAAATCATCACAGACAACGAATCTCAATTAATCTCATCTCGCTTCGAGGGCTTCTGCGAAAAATGGAAGATTCGCCTTAACAAGTCAACACCATGCTACCCGCAAGGCAACGACAAGGCTCAAGTGGCCAACGAAACAATCCTCGACAAACTCAAGAAACGTCTCGATGCTAAGAAAGGAAGATGAGAAGACGAGCTCGATGGTGTCATGTGGTCTCATCGTACGACCCCTAGACGACCAACCGGAGAGACTCCATTTGCACTCGTCTACGGAACAGAGTGTGTCATCCTGTCGGAGGTAGACTTCCGGGCATACGACGAGCATTACTTCCCCAGCACGAGAACATCAACCATCTCTTGCAATTCGATGAACTAGATTTGATCGATGTACGGCGTGACAAAGCATTCATCCGACTACAGAATTATCAACAAGCCGCGACAAAGTATTACAACAGCCATGTCCATCCTAGACAATTCAGAGAATCTGATCTCATCCTTCGTAAAGTTTTTCAAAACATGGCAGAACTGAACGCATGAAAAATTGGGGCAAATTGGGAACGACCTTACAGGATTTCTAAAGTCGTAAAGCCAGGCGTCTACAAATTCACCAACATGGAGGGCATAGCACTTCGCAATCTTGAAATGCAGTGTACTGAACAACCACACCAATGAACTACAAGTCAACTTGATCCCTTTCAAGAGTACGTAGGCAGCTCATCCTTATGATAAGTTCGGTTGACCTCTCCGATAAAGGGGGGGGGGAGTGGGAGAGTACTCCTATACTCATACTCATTTTCACGGCAAGCAAAAACTTTTCCACAAGCAACCATTCGAACAGAATACGTCAACATACTCATCACCAATCCATGTACTAAGGAACAATCCATGTCTCATTTACTTCGATTTTTTGGACATTACCAAGATAAAATTCGACATCTTATGTCTTCAGAACAACATCCCACGACCCAAAGTCATGTCTGGGTCGCGGGAACGTATCGACAACCTCATCATGCGAACCAAAGTCATGTCTAGGCCGAAGGAACGTATCAATGGCTTCATCCCCGACCCGAAGTCATTTCTGGATCACGGGAACATCTCGATGGCCTCATTCTGTGACCCAATATAATGCCTGGCTCGCGGAAAAATCTTTATAGCTGCATCCCTCAGACCCAAGACTATGTCTGGGTCGCGGAAACATCTCCTCCGCCACATCCTGCGACCCAAGATCACATCCGTGTCGTGGAACACATGCTGGCTATCATCCGCGGCTTGGGAATACTCTTGAATCGCGGAAACAAGAGATGGATATTGTCTCGCGACCCAGAAACCTCTCGGGTTGCGGAAACATCAAGCAAGCAACTTTCCTTGACCCAGGCACCTCTCCGGATCACGGGAACATCATCTTGGCATTAATCTACGACCTGAGAAGCATTCCAGGTCGTGGAAAATACACCTCGAACATCCATATTACGACCTACAATTCATCGTATGTCGCTGGTTCCAAATTTGACAACAGTCCCACGTCTCTTCGACGCGCTGATACGATCATGGTGCAAATCTTAACTTCAACCTCTTCTCGACGGGGAAGAGTTTGGGGTTGGGACATGATCATGTTCATATTAAAACTTTATGTTATCTCGATGATAGTCGGAAAGATTTGTGCTAGTGAAGAGTAAGGGTTTGGAAGAAACAAATTCGTCTTGAAAACCCAGATTAACTGAACACAGGTCACGAACATCTCAAGGGCACATCCTTGACACAACGTCGCGTGGTGAGATCATTTTGTTTATGCATTTTCTCCGCAAAAAGCATCATCGCTTTGATCAAGTGATCCATCGAAACCCAACTAATGTGTTGGTCTTAAGATAAGAGATTCACCAAGCAGCTAGCATAACCTTGCAAGCACTGCTACAACGCACCATCGCAAACTTTGCTCTTGCACATTCACCAGTTATCTTGTTGGTCTTTCCATCAAATGACCAATGAGTCATTAAACAAATTTAAAGCATTATCTAACGACAAAGTCATAAGTAGAGCCACCACACTCACACATGCATCAAGTTCTTCCGAGTCAACAACAATGGATATAACCTTCCATGCACAAGAGAAAATATGTTATTTAACTCCTCCAAATCGAATCTCGGAAGACAGCCATTTATCAAGTCCAAAACTACAGTAATGCAATCATCAACACTGATCTTCACAGATGCATCCTCGTCCATCACAACCTGGCAAAATAGGCATCAAACCCCTCATGGTCTTCGATATCCAAGAATTGGATACTCTTAAGGTAGGCCATAACTCATACATCACTTACTATCAAGGATGATGGATCACCGCGAACCATGCTTGAAAACTCCATCATCACCACTACGTCAGTCGTGTCCAGTATCGTCACAATTATCCTTGTCACTGCAAGCACTACCTCTAGCAATGCTAGCATTACGATCTTCGTCCCTGTTAGTATCCAGACTAAGGATACTATCATCATCGTCACAATATGATAGGGCATGACATCCGGAGACAGATTCGTCCGGATTACCTTACAAACTAAGATCATCACTACCATCTCCATTGACGTGAGAGTCATCTCTAGCAATGCTATTACTACAACCATCATTTCTATCACCCTTAAAACTTGGAATTGGATCATCATCTTCGCTATACGCTAAGTTATAGTTTCAAGAGAGAAACTTACTTGGATCACGTAGTATACCATGATCATCAAAGCCATCATTAACTAAATCATCATGGGACGCCTCTCTTTTAAACCCACAACCCACCATACTATTATACTCGCAAAGATGCTCGTTTGACAAGTGCGGGTCTCGTCTTTGTTGACTTGAAAGAACTTGCGACCCAAGACAGCATCCTGGCTCGCAAAAAGCACCTTTGCAAATCATGCCTCGCATGTCCGTTCTCAAAAACATAACATGCGACCTGCGACGCTACTCCGGCTCGCATCACACAAAAAGAAACAAAACCCGCGAACCAAGCGAATCATTTGGGTCGCGGTTTCTTGTCCACGGCTCGCAGAATTCATGCATATGTCTTGGTCCGTCTAAGTAGTCTTCATTCAGCCATCTATAGCACCATGTTGACTCGCAGAAGGAAATGGAGGAACTTACATGCAACCTAGTCTTCCGTGGCTCGCAAAAAGAAAGCAGGGATGCAACGCGCGACCCAATTTATCTACTTAGCCCGTGGAAACAACAATCGAGCCACCCCAGCTCGCGTATTCAAGACGGAAGACTTGTAATCCAGCTGGTCGCCCTGGTTCGTATGAGGAGCCTCCAATGCTTATTCTTAACATTTAACTCATATTTCCTCATATCTAGCCGAGCTTGGAGCCTCGTATAAACGGCATGGTTCACCTTGTGGATCACATCCCATAAGACATCAGCCTAGTCTATGTCCGAACTTCAGAACTATCATCATGCACATCTTGTGGTATGCGACTAACTTTCATGCATCAATCTCTAAATACGACACTCAATCTCTCCATTAGCTAATTAAGGAATGCAGAGTTGTGGGGCTAATTATGGGGGTTAGATTCCACCCCCTATGATTGATAGCATGAATATAACTAAGTGTTTTAATCAAGTATGGGCAACGTTAAAGCGTCGGACAAAGTAACAAGGCATTTTGTGAGCTATTGGTCACAAATCACCTTCCATATTCTATGGAGGACACGTTTCAACGTACAAGTCATACGGCATGCAATGACCGGCTTGTCAAAGAATTACTTATTTAACATTCTCTGAGCCCTAAGCGAACTTCGATGACCAATCATTCAACTTGCGTTAGATTGGGTCAAGCTCGAAAGAAACATTTTACGACTCGACAAGGCTTTGGATCGCATGTTCCCCATAACGAGATGTCTTGCGAGCTACTGGCTAAGTCCAGCTCACCTAATCGTCTTCAGAGCGTCCTCCCGTGACCCGTGAGACTAACCCAACTCGCCTCTCCTCCTCATGAGACTACTCCTGTGACCAAAGTCCTTTTGCGGTTCGCAGCTTATGTTTGATGATACTTCCCGCCACCCAAGGGGTCGTGCGGATCGCTGCTTCATCATTCTGACGTGTTCTGCGACCCAAGAGGCCGAGCCAGCTCGCTTCTTCTCTTCACACGACCGTCCCGCGACCTGAGCTTGATTCGTGGCTCGCATGTCATGATCAAACGGGATCTTGCGACCAATTTTACTTTTATGGCTCGCCCTTCATCCTTGTGAGCTCGTCCTGCGACCCGAAGGATAACTTGGCTTGCCGTTTGTACCACGGAAGACTTCCCGTGACCTGGTCTAGTCGTGGCTTGCCTCCTCTTCTGAATGGAGCTTTCCCGCAACCCAAGCCTTACTACAGTTCGCTTGATCTCTTCGCCAAATGTATCTCGTGACCCAAGTGGCTTGCAGCTCGCATATTTGCCTAATAGCGTGTTCCCGCGAGCCAAGTAGCATGGTTTAGGTCGCGAAGCATCATCGTATCACTTTCCGCGACCGACCATCACCATTTGGGTCGCATGATGTTGTCACTAAGCTTTTCCGTGACCAGTACGGTGTGGTTGGGGTCGCGGAACGTTGACGAGACATTTCCCGCGACCCAGGACACATATACGGGTTGTGAGACAGCTCATTCATCGAGCACAATATCCATTCCATGGATCCGATCCGGGAAAATGTCTAAGTTCTAACGAGAACATGTGATCCACAAAGTAATCTTAATTCACACCATTACGAAATGCGACCTACAAGTCCGAAGACACTCTCGATAAGTTGAACGGTCCGGTATGTCATCATGGGCCGATATCAGAGCCAAGCCTTTCAACAAATCGTGCACTGTCATACTAGAAGATTACGACGAAAAGGGAAGTTTCCGAAGGATCATCGGAGAAATGGAAGGTGTTAGATTCATACCGGAGAAAATGAAACTATCGAAGAAGTTATCTCTGAAGAAACGGAATGTGACCCTTGAAAATCCCTATGACCTAGGACGGTTTAGCTGAGAGTATAAATACTTTGGTAGTCATAAATCAAAATGTATAAAAAAATCTCTTAACCTCTTGAACCCTAGAGAGCTTTAGCAATAAAATTCGTGTTCATCTATATTTTTTGTTTTCCATTCTTATTTCTATATGTTCTTTTTATTTTCTGTTTTCATATTCACAAGTGATTCGTACAATAAGATAGTCGACGATCCCTTAAAAGTTTTGTTATACAAGTTTATGGTTGTGTGAATTTTGGTACACACAGAGATGAAGATTAATCCCATGACCCGATGGATCCTCGCTGCTCGCGGGACTCACGCAACCATCGCACCGACTCGCGTCTCTGATGAAGGAACTCGACCTATGACATGTTCGATAGCTGCATCTCGCGGAAGTGTTGTTTGAGCAACCCCAGCGCGCGTGTCCGAAACAGAGCAGAGACACGCTACTCAAGTCCTCATCATGGGTCGTGACACGGTTAAGGAAGCTCACAGAAGGAGGACGAGAGCAAGATGCGCGACCCGGTTCGTCGCTTTGGCTCGCGGAAGGAAGATGCGAGCGGGAGACGGGACTCGAGTGTTCGCGACAGCTCGCGGAATCGACGTACGAGCTATCCCAGCTCGCGTGTTCATCCTGGTCGTTGAACGTGTGACCCATAGGGTCATGCCGGGTCACGGGAAGAGAAGAACGTTGAGTCCCGCAACCCGGAACTTCCGTGGGACGTCTCCGATCTCTCCGTTCGTCAATTAACGCTTGTCTCTTCATCGAAATCCATATTCCAAGGTACATGCCATCATCATTTTCATCTTCCATCTTCCAATTTTCAAAATTTCTCTAAGTATGGAAGGAAACTTGTGAGAAAGAAAAATTTTCTTCACGAACAATGGAGAGAATGAATGGGTGGTGAAGCATAAGTTAGTGGAAAAAGATGGGGAAGAAGATAAGGAAGGGTGAATAGTGATTTTGAATAGTAATTCCTGAATATTATACCGTTATAACATGTACTGCTAAAGCTTCTAAGCACGCAAAGATCTAACGATAAAAACATCGAAACTTTCATCTATTCATCCAAATATATCTATTCCATCAAGCTTCTATAAAAACAAGGTCTAAAATCCTAAATATATCATGTCACATCAACAAAAAATACGAAGAACATGAGAGAGAACAGAGAGTTACTTGAAAATTTGTGAAAGCTCCTGGAAATCCTTGGATGAATGTTATGAGAGAATGAGGGAAGGATCCTTACTAAAAGAAAAATCTTCATTATTTATCTCGATAAACACACCAGGATACCTTCTCGATTTCGTATGCGACAGACTACAAATATCGCAACTCATCCTATCGATCACATCCCACAAGACATCAGTCTAGTCTTTGTCCGAGCATAGGAACTATCATCACACAAATCTTGCGATATGCGACTAACTATCTTGCATCAATCTCCGAGTACAACACTTAAAACTCTTCGTAGCTAAACAAGCACTGCAGAGTTGGGGGGGGGGGGCTAATTGNGGGGGGGGGCTAATTGTGGGGGTCGGATTCCACCCCTCGAGTTTGATAGCATGAAAATGACTAAGTGTTCTCGTCAAGTATGGACAACGGGAAAGGACTTAGATATCAAACTAAGTAACAAGGCACTTAACGAGTTATGGCTCACAAGTCCTCATAGGACCTAAGCATGAGTCTATGAAAAGTACATGAAATGTACATGCGACATTCTATGGCTTACCTACTCAACTTACCAAAGGTCATCCGTTCAACGTGATATGCTATGAGTTATGAGATGACCTTGATGGTCGGCCATTGGACTAGCATTGCATTGTTTTGAGTTTAAGGAGAACACTCCACGACTTAGCTTTGGATCAAATGTTACCCTTTGATGGAGTGTCTCGCGAGCCACGGACCAAGCCCAGCTTGCCTAAATCATCCTCAGAGTATGCTGCTGCGACATGCGAAGTCAAGTCAGCTCGTCTTTTCTCATTGGACACGACCTCCGCGACCCGTGTGCATTGTGGCTCGCCATTTGCCCTCAAATATTTCCCCACCACCCAAGCGTCTGCGCGGCTCGACTGTTCTCGTCCAAAGAAGGCTCCGCGACCCAAGAAGGCTGCGGCTCGCCGTTGTGGATCAACCACGAGCTTCCGGGAGCTGCTCGAGGATTGTGGCACGTCCTTACGGGTCGACCACAAGCTTCCGCGAGCTGCTCGAAGCTGCGGCTCGCCATTGTGGTTCGAACAGAAGTTCTCGCGACCTAAGCTCATCATTGGCTCGCCTGTCCAGGTTCAGGACGAGTTTCCACGACCCACGCGCATCGAGGGTCGACATGCCTCCAGCAACCCAAGTATGTCTGTTTGGGTCGCGGAACATAATCAAGTTTGTTCCCGCGACCCATACATACATCATGGGTCGTGGAAAAATTCATTCATCGAACCAAATGACATTCTGTTGATCATATCAAAGACAAATATCTTATCCAACGACAACGTGCGATCCACGAAGTAATTTTAACTCACACTACCACGAAATGCAACCTACGAGTCCAAAGACACTGTCGACAAGCTAAACGGTCCTATACTTCTTCATGATGGGCCCATATCCGAGCTAAGTCTTTCAGAAAGATTAATACTAGAAGTTTTGAGAAGGTTCGAAGGTGGATCTACAAAAAAGGAAGTATGTCTCTGCTTTACGACAAAAACGGAAGTTTCCGATGGATCATCGGAAAAATGGATGATTTTAGATTCACATCGGAGAAAAGGAAACTATTGAAGAAGCTGTCTGCTAAGAAACGGAAGGTGGTCCATGAAAAGCCCTACGACGTAGGACTGTTTAGCTGAGAGTATAAATACTTTGCTAGTCATAACTCATAAATCTCTTGACCTCTCGAGCCCTAGAGAGCTCTAGCAATAAAATCTCGTTTTCATCTATAGTTTTCCGTTCTTCCGTTCATTATTTCTGTCCGTTCTCTTTACTTTCTTTCCTTTCATATTCGTAACTAATTCATACATTAGGACAGTCAACAATCCCTTAGAGGTTTTGTGAACAAGTTTTGGTTCTGTGAATTTCGGTACACACAAGTATCCTTCTGGAGCATCCTCGATACGATCGGACGTCGACGGAACGATAATCTCGACATCATCGGAGATCCTAAACAACTTTCTCAAAACAGCTATGGAGGGTTCGGTAGACAATGTTGATCCCGGAGGATTGGGAATAGGTCCTGGAGTACGAAGACGCCTCCTCTCTTTGTTGAGAACGGCACGCTCGGCCATGATCTCCTCCATCGAAAATCTGAACTTAGCAGAATACTCTTCGAAGTGTTCCGTCTCGGCCTTGNGAACTTAGCAGAATACTCTTCGAAGTGTTCCGTCTCGGCCTTGATATAAAGATTTTGGATATTTTCGATGAAGATCGTTTTCCTAATCTCATCCATCGACATCGGAAGATCATCATGAACCACATAATCATCAAGACTATCGCTATGACCTTCATCGTCACTATGGTCTCCGACAAACTCATCACTATCATCTCGGAAACCACTACCACCTATATCACCACTACAATCACCATCCTCACTAGACTCCAAGGCATGATTCCAGGAGAAAGCTGAACGAACTAAATTGTGTCTAGCTTTCAAAGCCTTTCGCTATCCACAACT